>CATIWM010299489.1:0-15231 GCA_949671775.1 Mallotus repandus
GTTAATCCATGGCATTCCATGGATCTTCATAGGTTTTGTTCGCCACCATGGATTCAAATCACCCCATCCATAATCATAAACACAAAAATAAATAAGGATTAGTAACTAAAAAGATAAAAATAAAAATCAAATCAGATCAAACCAAAGTTAAATAGAATAAAAATAATCAAATAAAATAAGAAGAGAAAGGAGTAGAAAAAGAACTAGTTAGATGGATGCAATATTGATTAGCTCCTCAGAGGCTTTGTTTGATTCACCGTTTGAATAGATCTCCAAAATTGATTTAGGTGTTCCGGCTTCAATTGCGTTTTTGTCAAAATCTTTTAATCCCAGAACCAAGAAGAAAGCGGTTTTTTTTTAGAAATCTTTCCCAGAACTAAAGAAAAATCCTTTTTTTTCTCCTCCTTTTTTCCTTTTTCTCTCCCCTTCTCTTCATAAAAAAACCTCTTTTCCTTTTATTCTCTCGTAGATCCAAATCCGTTTTACAGGATAAGTGATTACGGTAGAGATAAATGATCAAATAGGTTACGTAAATGGGATCAAAGATAGACCAAATATACATCAATTTATTTATTTATTAATAATTTTGTTTTAATTAATTAATTTTTCACCAATCAAATCTAAGAAAAAATAAAAAAGAATTTCACGCCTCGGAATAGTGGATTACCGATCGGTAATCTGGAATTCCGACCGAAATTCTGGAATTCCGGTCGGAAATCTCGAATTTCGATCGAAAGTCAGATTTTCGGTCGAAAATCCACTATACTACATTTAGTCCGTAAAAATTTTCAAAGAGACCCCTGAAGAAAAAGAAAAATTTTCAATTCAGTTCGTAAAAATGCTATCAAGCCTAGGAATCCGAAATTCAAATACTAGAGACCTATTTGCGACAAGTTTTCATCATCGGGGTCCTCTTTCGCATCCATACTCTAGTCATCCAGAAATTGGGTGCTTACACCATGCTCTCCTTCTCATTCTGAAAAGACAGAACCAAACTAAAATCAAAACACAACAAGGGATAGACATAAACACGGAAGCCTAGAAGCAACGAGGACAATAATTGACATTTATCAACATAATTACCATAGTAGCTCAAGAAAAACGTAACTGAAAGATCATTAGAGCCGAAAATAAAACATGGGCTCTAATACCAACTTTGTCATGACCCAAACCGAAGGTTCGTGACCGGCACTAGGGAATGGGGATACATAAAGTAACCGAATCCTATAGCAAGCCTTAAAATTTTTTTGCAGAAATAAACAATACACTTAACAATAAAATATAATAAATGCACAATATAAATAAAAGCATAAAATAATATTCTTTTAAATACAATATTTCAATTCAGATACAATACAGAATACCAATAATACATATTCGAAATTTAACTACTGTGGTGTCTATAATTCAATTACACAATACAAAATTAAATTGAAATACATAATACAGCCAATGAAGAACAAACTCGGTGCAAACGAGGAATACTAATAGACAGACTATGAGGTCCTAAAAAAAATAAGTTGAGGGGAATCACAGACCTCACTGAGTGAATCAATTTTATAAAATGCATGTTGGTTTTAAAAACCATTTATTAAAACCCTTTTTAAAATAAAATAGAATAAAATAATTATAATTATTAAAATCATTTACTTTTCTCGATAATATTTATATCGAGTCTCTTTAAAACTTCTTAATCAATTTAATATGAAATCCTCATATAAAAATATTTAAAATATTTATTTTGGTGGAAAACTGGTAGAACCCTAAACCATTATTTTAATAGCCTTTCGGCTCTCTTAATCCAAGCGACTGTCGTCCCGAGAGCAATGCATCAACTGAGTTACTGCCACAGTCATTTCACTTATTCTATATTGGATATCTCGAGAGCAATGCATCAACCGAATTACATCCCGTTTTCATTTCATGTACCTGCCAGAGAGCAATGCATCAACCGAGCTCTAATCATTCACATATAAATCATATACTAAAATATTACCCGTGTGCACGTGGTCCTAGTGATACCCACTAGGTAGCACGTTCTACCAATATTTCCAAATCAATTTAAATTATAAATATTTAAATCAAATAAATAAATAATTCATTAAATAATGAATAAATAAACCATTAAATCAATAAATAAATCATATCGAATAATTTATCTTTTTAAACATGCTTTATTCTTTATTGCTAGAAAATATATTAAAATCACACAACACACATTCTATAAAATTAAGTCATAGGTTGGGCGTCGACGCGTTCTCTGCTACCCTTGTGCTACAGCTCATGCCCTGGAGTTCTCTAAAATAAATAATATATTTATTTAAAATATGCTCGTAAAACAAAATAAATAAATTCAAGAAAATTCTCGGAATTATATGATGAAACTGACTTGGTCTAAGACACAATGCTAAGCATACTCAGAATTTCGACACAGGCCGATGTCACGCTTTACGAGAAATCTACCAAAATTTTGGTAGAGTCTCCTCTGTAAAATGGACAACCCTCTACTAAAAGTAGAGTCGACCCTGCGCGGAAATACACTTCGAATATACTACACAGAACCACACTCGGGTCGGACTCCTAAACTACAAACAATTCCGACGGAGTTCCAAATTCACAATAATCAATAAAAAATAATATAATTTTCAATAAATTCTCAAAAATCATAAAATCTCATTTAAATACCATAATTCAAGTTATTTCCACAATAAAATGTAAAATATATTTATTTTCAAATAATTAGAAAAATTCTAGCTTCTACTTAATTTATTATTTATAAAATTCCGGAAATTCATAAAAATATATTTTAACTCTAAATATAAATTAATCATCAAATAATTAAATACTATAATATTTATATACATTTTATATTATTTCAGGAAATTTATCTAAAATTAACATAATACACCAAAAATACTAATTTAGCTAAATTAATTTATACTTTATAATAATCAAAATTATTATTATACATGTTAATTATCTATAAATTTACCAAAAATCAATCAAAATTCAAATTACACAATTTTTCTCCAAAATTTATATTTTTCACATACTACTTCCAAAAATTATAATTAATTATCCATAATTAATTTTACAAAACTTGCTTCACAAAGATTACTCCAAATAATATATAGTATTTATTAAAATTATTAAAATTTTCGGGCTCAGAATAGTAACCCAAACCAAATTTTTCAAAAATTAAAAATAAATCCAAAAATTATAGAAAAATTATTTTTGCATAGCATTCAATCCCTACATCAACTTTAATACTCAATAATCAACCTAAAACTCACTTAATTAACCAATAATTAACAAAAACTCAAAAATACAATTACCTCGTTTCTAGTCGATCTGGAAGGAGATCAAAGAAACCTGAGGTAAATTTGAAAAGTTTGAAAGGAGAGGAACCCAACGACACTAGAATCGCGACGATCCAACGCCAGAATCGTCGCCGGCGGCAAAACCAACTTTCGGCCAAATGGAGAAAACTAGAGGAAGAGAGAGAAGACCGGCGGCTGGCTGCGGTGCGATTTGTGTGGCAACGGTAGTGAGTGGGCGGCTAGCAGTGGGCGTGGTTCGGTTTCCGGCAGAAGAAGAAGAAGAAGAAGAAGAAGAAAAAAGAAAAAGGAAGGGAAAAAAATCCCGAAATTTATTCTGCCATTTTTTTTAATAATAAAATAATTTACTCACCAATTAAAATACATATATACAAATAATACACCCAATAAAACTCATCAATAAATTATAAAATAATACTTAAAATAATATTCACACTAAATTCAAATTTAATTCTACTAAATAATAATCTCAAATATATTTAAATATTTATTAACACTGCAAGTCTCAAAAAAATATATTTTATAATTTTTAAAAAAATAATTCGCGTGTTTACAAGAACACACTAACCACTATCACAAAGACCTGGCGTGGAGATGAGGAGTCTCCACCCAGGGTAATAACTGGGACTAATAGAATGTGGTGGTAACTCGATTCTTTAATACAAGCTAGCACCACAACCAGGAGTTTTGGATACAAAATACCAACTTCTTTTGGTCTCGTGTTCATTTAGAATTAGTTTATGAATTACTATCTTATCCTCTAATTACATGCAATTTCATATAAATCCTAATTTAATATCCATCAATCCCAAAAGCAACCAATCTTGAAAAAACATATAAGAAATGCATTCATATAAAGCACATCAACCCTAGGTTAGTTTAATCTACATATTTTTAATTACATATTTTAATTTACAAATAAACTTAAAGCTAATGGGCTTAATTCCTAGTCAATTTTATTTAAATGGGCCTAAGTTTACAAATTATGAAAAGGCCTTAAATAGTGGGCCTAAATCTACAAGTTTTAAATCTAAATGGCCTTAATTCTATAAATTATGAAAAATGGCTTAATTAATGAGCTAAGTCTAAATTAACTTTATTAACTAAAGTGGGCCTAACTCTAAATTAACTAAATGGGCCTAAATTAATTTTAAAGTTAGTTAAACCCTAAAACAATTTTAAAGCCTACTAATTAATGAATTAACCTAAGCGTGGGCTTGGGGCCCAAAACAAATAAAAAACATTAAAAAGCCCAAAAAAAATAAAAAAAAAATAACAATAAAACACACATAGTATGATTTCTAACCTAATTTTAATTAATTATAGGCCTAAAGATCAAATTAATTAACAGACAAATAAAATAATTAACAAGCACCCTTAATTCTATTCACTTTAAATCTAATTCAATTTTAATAAAAATCCTAATTATCTCTATAACCATTGATTTTAATTACTTACCCAATTAAAACCCTAATTACTAGTCAATTAATTAAAATAAAATCTACAACACACATATAGGATTTTACTATTCCCACTATTGGGGCTATTACAATAATAAAAATTAATTTAAAATAATAATACAACCCATAAAACAAAATAAATACAAAAAACAACACAAAATAAAATAATATTAAAAAAGACTATGTAAAATTCCACAGGGATTTAATCCATGGATTTTCATGGGGTTTCTCGATTCAATCATGCGTTCATCCCCACAAAAAATATGAAATTTTTTTTTTTTTAAAAAAGAGGTTAGAATGAATTAAAAAAATAAAGAAAATTAAACAAAATAATAAAATTAAATGAAAAGAAAGGAGAAAGAAGATGTATGAGAATGATGCAGTATTGATTTCCCTCAGCAGGGTTGTCACCGTTAATGAAAGCCCGTGGCTTTTGCTGTGCTTGTCTGTGATTTTTTATTTATTTGGATCTGATTATGGCCAGGAACGAAAAAATTACGTAAAAAAATTCAAGTTGAGTGAGTATGTTTTGGCTCACGGCTAAAAATCAGAAAAAGAAGAGAAAAGAATAAAACCCTAGGGAACCCCCCTAGTATTGTGAAAGAAAATTATGTATTTATAATGACATAATCATGTAACCCTACATAGAGTCCAGGATTAAAAAAAACTTATTTTTAAATATTTATCTGATAAATAAATATTTATTTATAAATATTTATCAAATAAAAATTAAATAACAAAAAAAATTCGCAAAATTGGCCAAATCTGGCCAATTCGCTAGTCAACGAGTTTGTGTGGCCAATCTGGCCATTTGAAATTCATTTGGCTAATTTAATGGGCCAATTCAGCCCATTCTCTTTCTTCTTTTTTTTAAACTTATTTCTTTTTTTTTATTTTTTTTTTAGAATTTTTTTAAGAAAAAATATATATAAAATAAATAAATCAAATAATCAAATAAATAAAATTTAAAAATAGGACCTAAAAAGAATTTACAATTTAGTTGAAAACCAATAAATTAGATCCAATAAATTCAATTTCACAGTCAATTTTCATCATTGGGTCTTCTGTCACATCCATGCTCTAGTCATCCCGAAATTGAGTGCTCACAGTTGCCCCCATTTGTCACTATTTGCTTGACAAATTGCGACAAAGCAAATAAGCACACAATTTCAAGGGTAAGGAGTTAGGATACTTACCTAACGTGTTATAGAGCGTTTGCTTATAACACTGAATCGTGCAACATTATTTTCATCTTTCCATGATGTAAGTTTTGTGCTGTTGCAATCTATAATTGCTGGCCAGTTTTAAATAGCTACAATCCTCTTGTTGTTTGCCATTGACACTAGAATCTGTAATTGCTTGCAATTTTTAATTAACTACAATCCTTCCATTACTCACTGACTTTAATCTGCTGCAGCCCTTTCGTTGCTCACTGTTGACGCTTTGATGCTACAGTCCATAACTGCTCGCAATTAGCTCCAATCCTTTCATTGCTCACCTTTGATGCTACGGTCCATAATTGCTCACTTTTAGCTACTATCTTTTCATTACTCGCCTTTGATGCTACAGTCCATAACCGCTCGCAATTAGTTGCAACCCCTTTGTTGCTCTCTTTTGATGCTACAGTCTATAACTGCTCGCGATTTTTTATTTGAAAATACTGCATACTCGGACGTATAGTGTTGATTTGAAAATACACTACACTCGGATGTATAGTGTTGATTTGAAAATACACTAGACTCGGACTTATGGTGTTGATTTGAAGAAAAACTACACTCGGACGTATAGTGTTGATTTGAAAATACACTACATTCGGACGTATAGTGTTGATTTGAAAATACTCTACACTCGAACGTATAGTGTTGATTTGAAAAATACACAACACTCAGACATATAGTGTTGTTTTGAAAATACACTACACTCAGACATATAGTATTGATTTAAAAATAGACCATACTCAGACGTATAGTGTTGATTTGAAAATACACTATACTCGGACGTATATTGTTGATTGATGAAATTAGCTATATTCCATGTGGGACGTCTAGCTGTGATGCTATCACTATTGTGTAGTGTCTAGCTGATTGCACTATATTCCCTATAGGACGTCTAGTGAAATGAATTGAAGAAATTAACTATATTCCCTATGGGACGTCTAGCTAATAGCACTATAGTTCCTGTAGAACATCTAGTGAACTTGTGATTTAAAAATGTGCTATAGTTCCTATGGAACATCTAGCAAAAGAGTGTGTGAAAGGTGCTATAGGTCCTGTGGAGCGTCTAGCAACTTGTGCTATAACTACTGTGTAGTGTCTAGCTAAAGTTAATTCAAAATGTTGTTACAACTACTGTGTAGCATATAACGAAATGAACTTCAAATTTATGTTATAGCTACCATGCAACATATAACTGTGTGAATCAGAGTTATAACTACCATGTAGCGTATAACTAAGTGAATGCAGTGTGTGAAAAATGCATACATCACCCTTGAATTTTACATCGACTGGAATTTCATGTAGGAGCTGACTGATTGCTTTGAATTTTTCTATTGATTGACTTTGATCAGCTGCCTTCATTGCTTGATGACCTTGATTTAACTTGATAATGCCAGTGCTGATGACACATATTGAGTGTATTTTCTTATAGATTAAAAACTTGTCAAAGTTAGCTTTAGCATGATGATTGTACAAAAGTGCATTAAATTAAGCAAATTCATCATTTATCACATGATAACGTGCATTCAACGTCTCCCACTAATTTTTGATCTTTATGACTATCATTTATTTGCCATTCGTAAAGTTAGAGGTATCATTAACCACCTTATGCTGAGACTGTTTATTTACCGAGTGAAGAGCTGATTTTCACACTTAAATTTAGAGAGAATTCACTAAACAAAACTTAAAGAAATTAAGCATAAACAAATCAAATTTCGAGGATCAAAATAGTCTTTGAGTTATTGATGTGCTTTCTTCCTTATCCAAGTATTCCCCTGCCTTTCTGATACTTAGCGTGGATACCATTGGAAAGGTCTTCGGATACTCATACTCTTAAAGAGCATTGGAGTAAACAGAGCAGCTTTTAAAGTGGTCCTTTTTTAGTATTCCTCCGTCTTTCTCGTATTACTCAGTGTGGATACCACCAAAAGAGATTCACATTGATACTCTTACTCATTTCTGAGCATTGGAGTAGATTAGGAATGCTTGCTCTTATTTTAATTCTCCTCTTAGTATTCCCCCACCTTTCTCATATTACTCAGCATGGATACCTTCAAGGGATTTTGTACTCTCACTCAATTTGAGCATTGGAGTATATTGGATGCACATTTATTATTCAAAAAGACTGAAATGATACTCTAAATCCAAGAAATTTATGCTACAAGTCTATAGATTTTATTTTTTTGCGTATTCTTCCCCTCGTTTGGATGCAAAGTGAGCATTAGATTGATTAAAGTTTAGAAACTATCAGCATAGAGTTGTCAACTGGACATCCAAACTCTACGAGGCTAATAAAAAAGAATCGTTAAGACCGAAGTTCATGAGATAAGTTTTCACACATGATCTCATGAAACAGAAGAATTTACTTTCAAATTTGTGAATTTTATTATTGAGGATGTACTCTATTGTAGAAACTAAAGAAATAGAGTTTTGTTACTTCCGTTGAGTTTATCACACAAGTGATATTCTGACGATCGATTGGTATTTACCTTCTTGACCATTCTTACTATTGTGTTGGTTCATTCTCCTTCTTCTGTCCCTTTTTTTTTCCTACACCAAAATACCATAAGTTAGTCTGGTCTGTTTATTTGCAGCTAAAGAAATTTTGTTAGAATCCATCATTATTCCTTTGTAAACTTTCCTTTTTGATTAGCATGATGTCTTTGATCAAATGGGGTCTTTGATACTTTGCCATTGAGGTTGTGACCTAGAGCTGAGTTTGTCTTGCTGCCATTTCCATTGATGTTATAATAAAGGCCTCGTTTCTCTCCCTAACATTCCCTATAAAAAGGTTTATGAGTTAAAGGGCTTTATTCATGATGAGAGGAATTTCAAAGTGCATTCATCTCAAGTATTGAATGCATTCTTCCCTTTTCTGGCCGATGGTTGCATTGCTGGTGTGTGAGAGAGGCTGAATTCGATGCTTCATCTCTGCTGAAGTAGTCTTATGGCTGTCAAAAATGCATTCAGGGGTATCTCCTGAAGTGTATTCCTCTTGAGATTGACTAGGAAGAGACTTCTACGAGTGCTACCATCAATGATATCTCCCTGTTAGATAGGCCCATCGAGCATTTGGTTCATCTTGATAGTATCGCCCTTCCTATTTTCACTCCTCTAGACTCTGACTACTTTCCTATACTTTACAACACTAATTTTGAATATTAGTAGGGAAGTATTTGTATAATCTTGATTTGTCTCAAAAATCTTTTACCATAAAAAGCAAGTACTTCAAAATAGATGTATGCAATTGTATGCATGCTATGTATGATATGCATGATCCTAACAGGTCTTTTATGGAGTAGAGTTATGCTTGCAACTCAGACTGTGAGAACAAGGTGCTTTGTCAACAACTTGCAGATTTGAGCCTTGAATGCTTCAAGGTTGGTACTTCTGGTGCTAAAGCTTCTGATGTGTTTCCTCTAGCAGATAACCAACTGAAGGATGAAGTCCATTGTCTGACGATTGCTATATGGATGAACTATTGTCTGTTGCTTATAGTTTACTTTTTTCTACCCCTAGAACTCTTTTGTTGACTCTTACACTTTAGTGCAGATTCACTATTTTGCTCCCAACCTATCTGCATCTTTTCCCCCAAAGTTACATTTTGCCCCCTGGTTTCTAATAGTTTTCCTTCATGCCTATCTTTTTTATTACTCTTGCTCTTAATGGAGGCTGGACAAGGTGGAATTTATAACTTTGAAGAACTCTTGAGCAGAATATGAGGCTTGATGATGATGCCATGATTGATGATAGTTACAAGGTATAGGTTACAATGCAAGTTATTGAGCCACCTAGGTTCTCATGATATAAAAGGACAATAGACTTACGAACAGAATGACAAAAGGGTGAAAAAAAGAAAAAATAAAACTAAAATAGTGATCTCATAGCTTTGATTTATTTAGCTTACATCATGTTTTATATTTCCATTCAGATACTTATGCAGTATGATAAAGACAAATATGTGATACTTAAACAATAAACTCAAATTCAACTTTGTTCATTCATTAGGGCAAAAATGAGAACATTCGTTACATCACATGATACAACTCTTGTTATTAGCTAGGCCTTCTGAAATTTTCTCACATAATATTTTTCTCTCATTTTTACCTGGCTAACCCTTCCATTCATTCTTTATTTTTCTTTATTTTTTTTTCATATTCTCTCAAATTTTCTCACTCCTTAAAGCTTATACCATGTGATATATGAATGTTCTTTGAATTTTCATTCATGCCCATGCTGAATGAATCTAATTGAAATTGAATTTATGTTAAACATGCATATTTAATTAATATTATAATGTGCAATATCATCAAGATGCACATCACACAAGTAAGCAAAATTAGAATTCGTATCATCGATCAATAAAGTAAAAGTTCTAAGAAAACTAAAATGCTATTTAAAAAAACACAAGAAATTTATTTTTTGTGCTAAATGCTAGGGATGCTAATTCTTAAGGTGGCTATCCTTTGGGCGGCTGATGTAACAGGTATTCTAAATGACCATGGTTCACTTCAGTATTGTTAATCTGCACATTATAGCCTTCATTGTCCTCCTCTTCGAATTCATCTCCTCATCCAGTAGGCACCATTGTTTCAAAGGGCATGTCACTAGAAGATGGCTAAGTGTAAAACACTTTGTAGTCAAACTTGCTTGAGGGCTGCACTAACAAATCTTTAACTCTTTGTTGTGGCTACTTAGGAGCCTTAAATTTCTCACTTAATGGCCCAATGTCAACTCCAAATTCATCACCCCATCATCTAGGTGTGATTAATTCAATAAGGATATCATAAGAAGGTGGTTTGGAGTAAAATACTTTATAATCGAATTTTCCACAAGGTTGGTCCAATAAATCTTCAACTCCTCTCTAGGATTGTTTGGAGGCATCAGGAGTATTCTCATTAGTTTTAAGGTCTAGGTCCTTAAAGGAGCTTAGTACTTCTTCCTCACTAAGTCTTGAATTAATCATCATGGTAGTTGGAGGAGGTACATTTTGGTAGTTTGGGAAAGGATTATTTATGGTGCTCGTGTTTTCAGGGTCTGTGATTTTCACAGAGTCTATAAGGTTTTGGATTTCGTGTTTGAGGTGGATGCAGTTATCTATAGAGTGATTGAGGTTTTGGTAGAATTTGCAATGCTTGTTTGGGTCATAGTCTGGGGTGTTTGGGTTTGGTGGGTTTGGATTAAGGCCTTTTGCATTACACGCTCTAGGACCTTAGATAAGGGTTGGTTAAAATTCGAGAATCTCCTAGATTATTGAACAATATGCACTTCCACAGCTTGACTAGTGTTTCTTTGTTGTGTGCCCGCAATTGGGTAGTTTCTTATCCTAGTGCTTCTAATAGTTTTCTTCTTTTCATTCTCTATCTCCTCAGTTTGCAATCCATCATCATAGAGGTCTACAAAAGTTTTAGGGTTCATCATTTGTAACCTTTCAACCAAATTAGGTGACACATTACGAACAATTATCCTAACTTAATCTTTTTCAGCCAATTTATTTTTTATTAATCCTACCTTATTCATGAATCTAGTTAAAAATTCTGAAAAAGATTCATTAGGTTTTTGCTTTGTCAATTCCAATTCCCTAATAGACACCTCAAGCCTAGTATTATGATCATATTATTTCAGAAAAGCAGTACACAATTTTCTCCAGTTAGCTCGGATAAACTTCTCTAACCCATGATACCAATTAACAACCATACCCTCCAAGGATAGTATAAATAGCTTGGTAACTATAGACAGAGGAGCCTTAGTGTTGCTCATAGTAGTTGTATATTGACTAAAGTGGATCTTTGGGTCTCCAGTACTATCAAACTTCTACAGCTATGTCATCTTGAACTTATCAGGCAGTTTATCTTTCTCAAATTGCATCATATCATCAAAATCAAATGAATATTTCATGCCCTTTCCTCTCATTAATTCTTCCATTTTGGACATCTTCTGAGTCAGTGCTTTCTTCTGCTTGGATTCCAGCTCTTGAACTTGCTCAAGTGACTCCCTTTTTTGCTTTCTCAATCATGTAGTTCTCAACATCCTCCAATTTCACTTCAGCATTTGGTGCATTCCTAGCAGTATTCATTGGTTTCCCCCCCAGTATTGTCAAGTGGTGCATCTAGAATAGGTGGATTAGCAGTAACAGGAGGTGCAATAACAATGAGTGTAGGTGCAGCAGCAGTAACATGAGGTGCAACAACAGTGAGTCCAGTACCATCAAACTTCTACAGCAATAGCAGCTGGTGGCAATAATCCAGCCAAAGCTTGTTTTAGTTCATCTTGCATCATTGCTCTCATGTCATCCATTAATGCTCCTTTGATGTCCTCTAGGGTCCAATTTCATTATTCCATCTCTTCTGTCTGTGTAATTGGTGTTAGTGTAGCTTCCAAGTAAAGTGGGTAGATCGGGCTCTTTTCTAAATTGCTAACCCATGATACCAATTAACAGCTATACCCTCTAAGGATAGTACAAATAGCTTGGTAACTACAAACAGAGGAGCCTTAATGGTGCTCATAGTAGTTGTATATTGACTAAGGTGGATCCTTGGGTCTCTAGTACCATCAAACTTCTACAGCTATGGCATCTTGAACTTATCAGGCAACTTATCTTCCTCAAATTGCATCATATCATCAAAATCAAATAAATTTCCCATGCCCTGTCCTCATCAATTCTTCCATTTTGGACATATTTTGAGTTAGTGCTTTCATCTGCTTGGATTACAGCTCTTGAACTTGCTCAAGTGACTCCCTTTTTGCTTTCCCAATCATGTAGTTCTCAATATCCTCCAATTTCACTTCAGCATTTGATGCATTCCTAGCAGCATTCATTGGTTGCCCCCCAACATTGTCAAGTGGTGCATCTACAATAGGTGCATTAGCAGCAACAGCGAGTGCGGGTGCAGCAACAAGTGGTCGCATTAATCCAGCCAAAGCTTGTTTTAGTTCATCTTGCATCATTGCTCTTATGTCATCCATTAATGCTCCTTTGATGTCCTCTAGGTTCCAATTTCATTGTTCCATCTCTTCTATCTGTGTAATTGGTGTTAGTGTAGCTTCCAAATAAAGTGGGTTGATCGGGCTCTTTTCTAAATTGCTAAGCATCTGTTTGCCTATAGACTTTGGGCTTGAATCAGTCCTCACCAATCTGCCACCTTTTCGTTCCCAAACACAGGAAGACCTGGATGAATCTATGATGGCTGAAAAACAAAGGGTTAGTGTGATGCATGAACTATATGTATGCATGTATGCTTGATGCACGTGCTATACAACAAGTAGCAAATAACAAGTAACAAGTCAAGTATACAAGTATCAAATCAAGTGTACAACATACATCCTTCAAACCTTATACCTCCCACACACGTGTACAATGGTGAGTTTCTTTTCCTAGGATTTTTGGTCTGGGCCTCAATATCAACAGGGGATATCAAGTACCGACACGCACGCCAAATCTCTCAAAGCAGTAAAACACAAAAATAGTATTTCTAGGTATAAAAGTTTAACCCAATCTTTATTAGACCAAATGGGCTTCTAAAGTATGGGCTTAGGCCTTTATAGATAGAAATACCTCATGGCAACAAATATAAGCAATTTGGGTAGATCCTAAGGGAAGTTATTAGGCCACTACATGAGCTGAGTCCGATGAAAAAGGCCAAGGTTCTTTTAGCAAGATGCCCTCCTTTAAGACTTGAGTTACAGGCCAAGGTCAGAAGGGCCCGACATCCTTTACCAACTCAAGAGAAGACTACCCCCCTTTAGGGCTTGGGTCATAGACTCTAGTCAGATGAGTTTGGTAATCTCTCTTGGATCGAGTTAAGGCTAAGAGTGATGGTTAGCCAATCTACAATCCCAGGAAGCGAGTGGAATCAAGGGACTATAGACCAATGCCATCGGCTAGTAGGGACATGCAAGAATAAAATAATAATTAATAAAATAATTCTAAAGAACACAATTAGAATCAGTATCTCTTATCTCCAGTGGAGTCACCACTGTAGACAACAAGGTTTAGCACGCGTCCAAGTTTATTACAACCGTGACGCTGTTTGAACTCAGAGCTCTAGGGAACACACTAACCACTGTCACAAAGACATGGCGTGGAGATAAGGAGTCGACACCCAAGGTAATAACTAGAACAAATAGAAGGTGGTGGTAACTCAATTCTCTAATACAAGCTAGCACCACAACTAGGAGTTCTGGATAAGGAATACCAACTTCTTTTAGTCTCGTGTTCATTTAAAATTAGTTTATGAATTACTATCTTATCCTCTAATTACATGCAATTTTATATAAGCCCTAATTAAACATCCATCAATCCCAAAGGCAACCAATCATGAAAAAGCATATAAAAAATGCATTCATATAAAGCACATTAACCCTAAGTTAGTTTAATCTACATATTTTTAATTAAAGTAAGCTAAGTTTACATATTTTAATTTACAAATGAAACTAAAGCTAATGGGCCTAATTCCTACTCAATTTTATTTAAATGAACCTAAGTCTATTTATTTTATTTCTAAAAATGGGCCTAAGTTTACAAATTATGAAAATGCCTTAATTGATAAGCCTAAATCTATAAGTTTTAAATCTAAATGGCTTCAATTCTACAAATTATGAAAAAGGGCTTAATTAATGAGTTAAGTCTAAATTAATTTTATTAACTAAAGTGGGTCTATGTCTAAATTAACTAAATGGGCCTAAATTAATTTTAAAGTTAATTAAACCCTAAAACAATTTTAAAGCCTACTAATTAAGGAATTAACCTAAGCATGGGCTTGGGGCCCAAAACAAATAAAAAAAATAAAAAAGCCCAAAATAAATAAAAAAAATAATAATCAAACACACATAGTATGATTTCTAACCTAATTTTAATTAATTATAGGCCTAAAGATCAAATTAATTAACAGACAAATAAAATAATTAACAAGCACCCTTAATTCTATTCACTTTAAATCAAATTCAATTTTAATAAACCCTAATTATCTCTATAACCATTGATTTTAATTACTTACCCAATTAAAACCCTAATTACTAATCAATTAATTAAAATAAAATCTACAACACACATATAGCATTTCATTATTCCCACTACTAGGGCTATTACAATAATCTACTAAAAAATAAATTAAAATAATAATACAACCCATAAAAAAAATAAATACAAAAAACAACACAAAATAAAATAATAATAAAAAGACTTTGTAAAATTTCACAGGGATTTAATTCATGGATCTT
>CATIWM010299554.1:0-11987 GCA_949671775.1 Mallotus repandus
GAAATAATAAACGATAAAAACAACAATAACAAAATAAAATGAAAAAAAATGATTGAAAATAAAATTAGATAAAAAGTAGAAATAAAATGAAGATAGATATATGAATAGAAGAAAGAAATAAAATAAAATAAGAACTAAAAATAGATGATGTATTAATTATCTCCTCAGAGATGTTTGAATCACCGTTTAATAAATCTCCAGAATTGATTTTGGTGTTCCCTGGCTTCAATTGCGTTTCTTGTCAAAATCTTTTAATCCCAGAATAAAAAAACGTATTTTTTTCGAAAAATCTTTCCCAGAACCAAAGAAAAAAAATTCTTTTTTTTTTTCCTCCTTCCTCTCTTCTACGTTCCCCTCTCCTCCTTTTATTCTCCCATAGATCAAATCCGTTTTACAGGATAGTGATTACGGTGGAGATAAAATTATCAAATAAGTTACGTAGATGGGATCAAAGATAGACCAGATATACATCAATTTATTTATTTATTTTCCCGATAATTTTTATTTTTTTTTTAATTTTTGACCAATCAAATCTAAGAAAAATCAATAAAAAAATAAAACAAAATAAAAAAGAATTTTACGCCTCGGAATAGTGGATTACCGACCGGTAATCTAGAATTCTGACCGGAATTCTAAATTTTTGGTCGGAATTCTGGAATTCCGGTCATAAATCTGGAATTCTGATCGGAATTCTGGATTTCCAATCGAAAATCTGGAATAAATCCAGAATTCCGACCGAAAATTTGGAAATCCAGAATTCCGATCGAAAATTGAATTTTCGGTCGAAAATATGGAATTTTGATCGGAATTCTAGATTTCCGGTTAGAAATCTAGAATTCTGATCATAAATAGAATTTTCGATCGGAAATATGAAATTCCGATCGGAATTCTAGATTTTTGGTCGGAAATCCACTATTCCGATCGGAAATCCATTTTCCTTTTTTTTAACATTTAATTATAGAGAGACTCCTGAAGAAAAAGAAAATTTTTCAATTCAGTCGGTAAAAATGCAATCAAGCATTGAGATCCAAAATTCAAATACTAGAGACCTATTTATGATGAGTTTTCATCATCAGACTCCCTTTCGCATCTATATTCTAGTCATCCCAAAATTGGGTGCTTACAACGGGTGTTGTGTTTTCTGATGAAAATTCGGTGGGACCCACCCGAACTCGGCGAATGAACAATGTCGACCAGAGATAAATTCATGAAACTATTTTTAATAAATAGTATAAATTATAGCGATCAATTTCCGTAAATGGAGTTTAATTAAATTCTTTACGGATTTTGAGAAATAAATCTCGGAAAGGTTGTGATGGAAATTAGTTAATTTCCATTTAAATTAGTTTAACCGTCGAAGATAATTCTTAAGCCTCAAATTAATCATTTAGGATGTTCCTAAGTCAATTTCTATGATTCCATCATTTTTATAAATTTTTATAATTTTTGGGAGTTATTAGGGCTTTATTTGATAATTATTTATATATTATTCATAGAGTATACCAGAGCGGAGGCATCAGGTAAAAAGTGAACAAGGGCACGTCAGCATGCTTGCTCCATTTGTAAGTTAATATATTGTAATGTGTGTTAGGTTTGCAAATAAAAGTATAGGTTGATTACGTATATTTAAAGAATATATTTAATTAAAGAATTTATATTCTTAATATTTGAGATACCCATATTGTTGGTTTGATATTTTAAAAATGATGAATATTATTATTATCGATGTTATCTTGCCATAGTTCTTGTTAATAAGATTCATAATGTTATTGATACTCATAATTATAGAAATAAAAGCATTCATTTTCCCAAGAATTTATTATGCTTTAAAAGTAATAAATAATTTTTGGAAAAGATTGGTAGAATGGGCTACCTGATGGGTGTCATCAAGACCGTGTGCACACAGGTAATGATTTTAGAGTTGGGCCCTTATTGAGAAAATTAATTGTGAAGCTCAGTTGATGCTTAGCTCTCGAAAACCACCAATAATTATTGGAATAAGAGACTGACTGCGGCTGATAGTTCGATGGAAGCTTAGCTCTCGGAAACCGACAGTCATTGGGTAAATAAGTGAGCGAAATGGCTTTTTAGAATTGTGGTTTAGGGTTCTACCATCAAATTCCACTAAAGTTATTTATTCATATTATTTTATTATTTTATCTTTCATTATATATTTGTTTAAGTAAATGAATATTTGGTTTATTTTTATATGTCTACATTTTAAAAGATTTACATATGGATATATATATATATATATATATATATAATTTAGTTTATTTGATAAATTAATGATTTTCTTAAAAGAGAATTTTATAATAAATATTTGTAATAAAGGTTTTAAATAAAGAAGGTTTTCAAACTGATATATATTTCTCTATATTAGCTTACTCGGTGAGGTTTGACTTCCCTTAACTATTTTTCCAAGAATCTGGGAGCTTCAGTTAGTTCACCTCCTCTACGTTAAATTCATTCTTCACTGATGGTATTATGTAGGTCCTTATAATGTTATTAATTTTGTGGAATGATTTGTAGTTATTCTAGACACCGTAGTAGTATTAGAGGAATTGTTGTTTTGTATTTGTATTGTATTGTAATGTGTGTTTTTATATACTTGAATTAAGATATTGGTAATTTGATGATATTGGAGTTGTGGTGGTCGAGTATATATGTTATTAGGAGTGTATTTGCTATTTTTTAGGTTTTGGTTTTGTCCTGGTATAGGGGAAACTCTGCCAAATTTTTCTTAGAATTTTAAATTTTGTTTTATTTCTGTAATAAATTCTTTAGGCTCACTACGAATTTCAAAAGCTTATTACTTTCCCATTCCCTAGTGCCGGTCACATGCCTTTGTGGGTTCGAGTTGTGACATTTATCCCTACTCTTTTTCTGTTAAGGATTTGCAGACTAAGGAAACCCTATTGCTAAGGTAAGAGTAATATGGGTTTGTATGAGCTCTCCTCTTTTTCACCTCAAGCTCTTTTCTATACTTGTGTTCCCTTTAAAACATGACATGCCCAACTTGGACATCCACGGGTTTCAACTGTTGAAGTGGTTCAAATTGTATACCCTAGTCTCTAAGACTTAGTATAGAGGAGTAGGTCTTAGAGACTAGGGTGTCGAACACTGGGAATTCGATAAATTTTGTATTAATAGGATAAATACTTAGATGGATAGGCAAACCAAATTGAAATAGGAATAATAATTCAAACAAGAATTAAACTTAAATATTAAGTAATAAAAATCTAAATACTAATTAACTACAAGAAATACAAATCAAAGGTTATAACAAATATATATAGGAGAATCACAATTTAGAATATAATTTAGAATATAATTTAGAAAAATATTTAAATTCTTTCCGCTATTTTGAATAGCAGTTTGGCCCAAAGTAATTTTGTCCCTTTGTTATATCGCTAATTTAAATAGCATTTTTTATTATTTTAATAAAAAAATAACAGTACCATAAAACAAGAATAATTTTTAGAAGTAGCACAAAATGGTAAATAAAATTCTTTTTTACCATAAAATGGTAAATTGCCCTATAAATATTTCGTTCAGTTTGGTTTTTTCGATTCTTAACCTCCAAAACTGAACCGATTAACCAACTTTTCTACTTATAAAAATAGTAATCGAACTGAACCGGTCGGTTCAGTTAATCAGTTTTACCCGATTTCTGCACACCCCTATATGTATGTGAAGCAATAAAAAAATGATTGCCTATTTATTTCTTGAATAGGAATGTGCCAAGGGGTTACTTGAATTCCTCCCTTGGTAAAACAGATTGTCTGCATAGACACAATGATTATACCATTATATGAATGTTAATCCACTACAAAAATGAGTCGATCATAATACTTGTAGTGATTCTCCATTAGTACGACAAATCATCTGCTAGAGCACAACGATTCTTTATAATGTGATGAACCTTCTGCCAGAGCGTAATGTTACCTATAATATGACAAATCATTTTCTAGAATGATCCCAATGTCATTTTGTGAAAACTAACATTTAGTAGAACGAATCACCTATGGGGATGTGACGAATTGTCTACGAGGACGAATCTATCACTTTAAGGGTAATTAGATTTCACCTCAGCATTATGGATCGCCTATAAGGGCGAACTGAACATGTTTCGGATCCAAGCGTTCAACCCATAGAAATATTAACTATTGAGTAATATACAAAATTAATTATGCCTTATAAAAATATTTTTGAAGTTTAATATCATTGAAATAATAATCTAAAAGCTCAATGTCGAGATGAATCTAGTATAGGATTACTTCATATTAGTCATTAGTCATAACTTTGTTATGTTTGTATTTGTGCCATTTCTTCTTTGTCTTCTCATTCTTCAACCAAATAAATAATTGGTGTTTCACATTTCAATCAAGTAATTAAGAGATTCTTGTGAACAACTCTCACCTTCAATGATTTATACAAAATCTTAAAGATATTAACTAATTAATCTGTAGATAATATTAATTAATAATGCCTTGTGATAGGTTTTTCTTTTCTTTTTTTCTATTTTTTGGGGTAAACAAGTTTGTCGATCTTATGATAACTTTTCTTTTGAACGAATCGTATGATAACTTTTAATCCTAAAATGATGTGCTATTTTACCACACAATAATTAAAAATATTAAAAATCGTACAAGAAACTTTTTCATGTCTAGTAGACTGAGATTTGGAAAATCTATGGTAGGTTTGGCTAAATATATATATATGTGTGTGTATTTTCAGCATTAGGCAGCCAATCTATTGATCAACACATGTTGATTTCATTACATGTGAAGAGAATTAACAAAAATAAAGAAATAGTCTATAGAAGCGATTAAATCTAAAAATTAAAAATTAGTTTTAGAGACTAATTAAATAATTAGCCAAAAATAACTATAACAATTAAACATAATAATTTAAAAGCATATTGCAATTGGTGCTAAAAATCACAATCCTTTTGAGTTTTACATATTTATATTAAATTTTAAATTTAGATAAAACTAATATAATATAACATATTATTTGTTATTTTAATACAACTGTAATTTGTTAAAAAAATATGAACATCGAGGTCAAGTAGCTAAATTTAATTTCAGTGGATTCTACATTCACATCATTCAAATACTAATTATAATAATAAGTTTCATTTCAATCTGAGTAAGTTTTAAAAAATATAAAATGAAAAAGAAAAAGTTTTGACCGTTGAAAAGTTTAAAAATTGTAGGTATTGTTCTAATCAATGAGTAACTCTTTACTTTCGTTTAGTACGAGTAGACTCACACTAAATAGTATTAAAGTCTTGAAAAAGAATGGATAAAATTAATTTTTTTAAAGTCTTTATAATTTTTAGGATTAATTTAAAAAAAAAATTAAAGAATTTAAAAAAATTACGAGGATTAAAATTTTTTTACAATACTTTTTTTAAAATAAAAAAGAAGTTAGATAATTAAAAAGAAATATATTTTGTTTGATACCTAATTTAAAATAAAAGGTAAAATTTCGATAACCCCCCAGTATTCGCCTCTAATTTGTGTATACATACTATATAAATATTAATAATCGATGGTAAGTTTTTACTTAAAGGAGTTAGGCTTTTTGGTCAAAAAAAAAAAAAGAGTTGGACGTCACCTTCATAGTTTTTGTTTGTAATAATGCGCTTGCTTGTGAGTTCAGCGCAGCCAACTTTTAATATATGCTATTTTAAACGTGCTTTTAAATATTTATTTTTCAAATTTATTTTCTCGAAAAATTTATGTATTTAAATATTTTTCTCAAAAATAATTTTGAATAAGCAATTTTTTTTAAAGAAAAACATGAAAAATACTTTTTTTGTTACCTCCAATCACAATGAAAAATGAGATTTTAAATAATTTTAACATAAAATTTTATTTCAAAAAATATAAAATTATCTAGATGAAGTTGAGACTTATGAAAAATTGTCTAGATGAAGTTGAGACTTATGAATTTTTTCTCTATTTTATGTTTCATTGTTATAAGATTGTAAGTGAGTCGAGTTATTTGAAATTTAATTTGATAAAAATTCATTTAAATTTATATATTAAAATTTTACAAGAAATTAATGAGTTAAATTCAAATTAAATAAAGCTCAATACATGAAATAAGCTAAATTCAATATTAATATTTTGATATAAGTTATATAATATATACATAAAATGATCTATTGAAAATTATTTATTAGAATGAAAATATAATATTTATTAAATACATTAAAAGTTACAATAAATGTATTATTCTTAAAATCATGAGCGAATAATATTAATTTATAATTTAAATTTATTAAACTCGTTGAGATTTCAGTTTCATTTATATTTACAAGTCATTCAATCCTGAATAATATAATGATATTCGGCTATATATTAACAGGTCATGGCTTTACTCTTCAAATAAAGTATCAACAAAACCCGTTTTAAGGTAAAAGCAAAGGGAAGCTCGTATTAGCCACAAGACAAAAAAATATGGAAATTGAAAATGTTAGTGAAATGTTCATTAAACCCTCGTCACCAACGCCTCCTCACCTCAAAACTTACAACATTTCTCTAATAGATCAATTTCTAATGTATGGTGTTGACATTCCCTTGCTCTTCTTCTACTCCAACCAGCACCATGATCCTGCCAACCCCGTTGCCAGTGACCACGATTTCATCTCCAAAAGGTTACAATTGCTTAGGCATTCTTTATCTGAAACCTTGACGCATTATTACCCACTTGCTGGAAGGATTAAAGACCATCTTTCTGTTGATTGTAACGATGAAGGAGTACCTTATATAGAGGCCAGAGCTGATATTTCTCTGTCTGAATACTTCAGCCGACCTGATCATCTTGCATTAATGGATAGCTTGTTGCCCAGACAAGGCAGTTGCTATGAATCATCATCTCCTGGATCATACGTTGTCACCATCAGGGAAACTACCTTTGCATGCGGTAGCATCACTATCGGTCTATATGGTTCCCACATGGTGATGGATGCAGCTGCACTGACTTCATTTATAAAAGCTTGGGCTGCTGCTGTTTGCAACTCTAGTAAAGAGACCATGCCAGCTCCCAAATTTGATGGTGCATCTTATTTTCCACACTATGATGCATTTCCGAGGGATGCAACCATAGCGTCTTTCAATGAACCCTTTCTCAAAACGGGGAAGCTTGCTGCGAGGAGGTTTGTGTTTGATGCATCTGCTATCTCCAACCTTAAGGTCCAAGCTACGAATTCAAGCGCAGAAAATCTGACACGGATAGAGGTGGTTTCGTCATTTCTTTTTGAATGCATCTCAGATATCCTCAAGGCAAAATCAGGTATTGATAAGCCATTTGCGTTCACATATATTGTGGGTTGGAAGAGAAAAGCTATACCACCACTACCAGAAAGCTTATTTGGGAACTTTATTTGGATGGCATCTGGTCTGAGCTCTCCTGAGAAAACTAAACTGAGTAGCTTAGTGTGCAAAGTGAGGGAAACAATAAGGGAAATCAACACTGATTTTGTGAAGAATATACAAAGTGATGGAGCATATTCAAAGCTTTCTAAAATGATCAAATCGACAAGCAGAACATTTACAAGCTCAGCATTTTCGGATGGAGTGAACTTTGTTATGGTTATTAGTTTCTGTAACTTGGGTCTATATGAAGTTGATTTTGGATGGGGAAAGCCTGTGTGGGTGACTTGTGTTGATGTACCGCTTAAATCCACTGCTCCTGAGTTCTCGAATTCAGTAATTCTTATGGATTTAAGAACGGGAAAAGGTATTGAAGCATGGGTATTTATGGATGAAGAAGACTTAGTTGTTGTCGAGAAGTACGAGAAGCTACTTGCATATGCTTCTGTTAATCCGAGTCCACTGAAACCAGAAGAAGAAGATATAGGGTGTGTCGAGATATAAATTTTCTTGCATACGTGTTTTCCTTCAATCCAGAATTCTTCTGTCTTCTTTGGTGATTAAACAATCATCTGCTGCTTATACCAAAAAGAAGAAAAAAAAAAAAAGAACAATCATGTGCCGTTGCTGTTGTGCAGCGGTGCTCTATTTAGTTATGCGACATTATAGTAAATCGTTTGAAAAATTATATTTTTCATATAATGTTTAGAACTATTATGATGATAAATCATTTGAAAAATAATTTCATCATAAAATTTTTGCATTATATTAATTTTGTATTACTAAAAAAACTTAATATTAATTAGAAGAATATCGAGAATCAACATAATAAAAAACCATTCTTTAAAATAAAAAAAAATTACAAAACACAACATATAAAATAATTGTCTCCTACAAGTTGTTTAAGTGACAAAATGTGTGGACATCCAGCCTTCTCTCGTGTGAAAACTACACCCACTCTATCATGGACCAGCAACTCTTGAAAACTAACATGAGGCACTTGTATAATATGAACATGATGCGAACTAGGCATATCTAACAAGCAAAACCCGCAACAATCTATTGATACCCACACCTTAGATCGTCCAAGAAGCAAGTCTGGCAGAAACTAGAACCCTTCATTATCTAACAACTAAGAACTTTAGTTATCAGGAAGTCGCCACAATCAGATATGGATGTTCTAATTGATAAGACAACAACCTTTTTTGTTTAGAAAGTTCAAATAATAAAACTCCAAGTAATTTTGAAGAAAAATTCGTCACTTTGATTAAATTGATGAAAAAGATGCATTAATAGGCTACAAAATAAACTCTTTATATGTAATCTTTGGCCCCAAACCTAATCTAAAACAAATCCTTAAAAGATAAGGATAACAAACCCCTAAAAGATAAAAAAAAACAAGTCCTTTTAGATAAGGAATTATTTTGCTTGCAAAATAAGCTAAAGAAAGTATTTCTAAGTAAAAACAAACACATAAAATTATGTTTTGGACTTAAACACATCCAAATTCATTTTTAACACTAAATGGACTAAATAACACATATTTGGGCTTCATCTTGGACTTGGAACAAGTGTAGCTACTCCTATGAGCTTAATGCATTCAAATTGGACCCAATAACATTACTTGGGCCTATGTCTTTAATTTACACCAAATGAATAAGCTTTGGACCAGAATTAACTCCATGTGCACCAAATGGATCAGATTCATTTAGATTTGTACTTTGAGCCCAAATTGCTTGAATTAGCATGTGTTATGCTTCCCTCACCTTCTTAGCACGTACCCTTGTGATTGGACCTCCATCATAAGTCAAAGGATCTTGAATCTTTACTGGATTAGGATTCCTTGTTGCACTAGGATTGTCATCATTCCCTTCCCCCTTTCCTCAAGAGGATTCATCCTCGAATCAGCACCTTCAAAATCAAAAGGACTCAAATCAGCAACATTGAAAGTAACACAAACATTATACTGACTAAGTAGGTCAAACTTATATATGTTGTCACTAATCCTTGCAACTACTTGAAATGGTCCATTGATATGGATGTGACCAAGCTTGAAGATGGTGGTGGCATTTCCACAGATAAAGCTAAAGATGGGCTTGATGGAGAGGACAGCAAGAAAATCAAAGTTAAAGCTAAGGATCCATTAAGCATGCCACAAGGCCCAATTACAAGGTCAAGGTCCAAGAAGCTATAAGAAGCCTTACTTGGCTATATGAAAGATTGGGCTAGTCAAGGAAGTTCAATTGATTATGCTAGGTTTGGCCCAAGTGAAGACACAACTGAATGGGCTTTGTTTAATGTTTTGCAAGTCCAAATACATGAGGAATAATGTGGGCTATTATATGGGCTGAAATCTTTTATTTAAGCCCAAAACTATGTTATTTGTTATTATGCTTATATGGCAGCTAGGTTTAATAGTTTCATTAGGGTTTCTTATGTTAGGATGTTATAAAAACACCCCTTAATGTACGTTTTTAATCAGATTGGATTTTAATAAAAATAGTTTTGTTCCCTTTGTATATTTTCTTGAATTCTTGAATTCTTGTTGAATGCATAAACCACTTATTAAGGAATTGATCTATCCTTGTGGCGTGTTAAGGGTTAGGGTTTAAAGAACCTAGTTTTCTTTAGGTTCTAACCTTGATCAACCAAACTTACAATCTGATTTAAGTAATTCTTGGTTTTCTGAAATTCAATTTGTTCTTGGGTTTCTAAGATAGTAATTCATGGGTTCATAATCATTAGGGTTCGTGGTTCAATTCCTTGGAGGTTCTTAACATTTGGTATCAGAGATTTGACTTTTAAATCAGGTTATTTATCCTTTTTTTTAAGTTATTTATTTATTTTCTGTAAGTTCTTGATACGGTTCTTGAAGTATTCTTGGTATTCTTGAAATTTGGATTGTGTAGTTCTTGATTCTTGTAGTTTTTATTTCTGATTTAAAAAAAAAAAGAAAAAAAAACATATAAAAAGAAGGGAAAGATAGAAGAAGAAGAAAAATAAAATGAAAAAAAAGGAAAAGAAATCAGAAATCTTGTAGTAGCCTGAAAACATCAAAGAACAGGACTGATTGGTTTGATTGCATCTTCATTGGTTTGAAAATGTGTTTGGTGTTTTAATCCTTGTTCTTGGCGTGTTCATATAGATATTAGGGTTGTTAAAATATTCCTATTATAGCTAGCCTTGAAATTTTCCTAAACTTGAGAGGAAATTAGGAAGATTTTTACAATCCTACACAATAAGGATTAGGTGGCTATTTAGGAAGATTTAAAGGGAAATTTATTTTCCATTGACCTGAGCCATATATATACCATCTTATTTCAATTATTTCAGTCTTAAATTCATCTTACTCCTTCAATTATTCTCTTCTTTGTGTGTCTTTTAAGTTTGTGCAGAATTGACACATTTAAAGCATATAGAGGTAACCTTCCTTCTTAATCAGCTTTCTTTGTGATTTTTGCTTCCAAATATGATTGTTACATGTCTTTTACATCAAATTGAAGTTTTAATTCATTCTTGAGCTCTAAAATCTTGTTTTTATTGCTGTTTGGTAAGCAATTTCTATTCAGGCTGAAAGTTGATTTCTTGGTTCTCGAACTTAATCCCTTATTTCTTGCACCTTATTTTCATTCCTTTTACATGCCCATTGCTTCTTTTTGAGTTTTTAATTGTTCTTGATTCATTAAACACTTGTTTTTGTTATTGTTCTTATTTCAAGCTGAATTGCTTCTTTTTTGCTTCTTCATCTAATTTTCGTGTTTCTTGCATCTAGATTGTTTCTTTATATGTTATTTGCATCCTTTTGAAGTTTTCCTATATTTTTTTTCTTCCTAATTTTATTGAAACCGTGGGTGTTTGTTTAATTTTCTTGATTCTTGCGTTTTGCCTCAACTAAGTTTTTTAGATCATAATTTTTGGTGCATTGCAAGTATAGTGAAAAAACATGGTTTGTGGTTATTAATTCACATAAGAATTCTTGAAGACAAACTGAGTGGTGTGAGTTTTCAACCTTGTGTGATCATTCTTGACTGTGTGAAACACGAGTGACCATCCCCATTAATTGAGAGTCAACACGTGAGGGAGTGCTAGTGAGGTCCTTAATTCATTTTTTTATAATTATTATTGCATACTAACTCTTATTGCAGCATGTCAAGTGGTTCTAATGGAGGTGATAATGTGCCAACTATCGGCATACCTATGGCACAAATGCATGAAAAAGAGCGAGTGCAATGTAGTATAAGGAATATGAATGAACAAATGGAGAGGTTGCAACTTGACATGGTAGCCCAACGAAGGGATATGGCAGCCAATCAACAAGCCATTCTAGACCAAATTAATACACTTGCCAAAGGTATGGGAAATAGGCCGAATGAAGGTGTGAACGTGCAAGGCAATTATGGGCAGCAAATTGGGGTGAATGAGGATGATGTTGAAGAGGGTTTTGAGGAGTATGATAATGCAGCCTATAGTAGGGATTGTAGAGGCATGGGTAGAGCAGCTAGGAGGTACCAAAATCTTGGTAGAGGTAGAGGGCACTTTGGTGGTGAGTTTGGTGGCTATGGGAACTATGATGATATTGATAGGAACTTGGGTAGCATC
>CATIWM010299622.1:0-12430 GCA_949671775.1 Mallotus repandus
TTTTACTTTTATTAGTATTAATAATAAAAATTTGATATATTTCATAATTTTTTTGTTGTTTTTTGATTTTTTTTGTTTTTAAAGAAAAACAACAAAAATAAATAAAAATCAAGAGACGGAAACAACAAAAAACAACTAAAAACAACAACTAAAGCAACAACACAAAACAAAAATCAACAAAAATTTATAGTTGTTGATTTTTGTTGATTTTTGTTATTTTTTTATTAATAATAATAAAATTAAGACTATAAATAAAATTTATACTTTTATTATTGTTAATGATAATAATAATAGTTTTTTTGATATATTTCATAACTTTTTTATTGTTATTTTTTTATTTCTAACAAAAATCAACAAATGGAAACAATAAAAACAGCTGAAAACAACAACTGAAATAAAAAAAATCAACAAAAAATTGTAATTGTTGATTTTGTTACTGTTTATTGTTTTTTCAGTTTTTTCATTATTAATAATAAAATTAAGGCTACAAATAGAATTTTTACTTTTATCAATAATAATAATAATAATAATAATAATTTATTTGATATATTTCATAATTTTTTGTTGTTTTTATTGAAAAAATAATTATTGAATACTATGAATAATTTTTAGTTTAATTAGCTTAATTCTTATATTCTAAATAATTATGAAAAAAATAATTATTAAAGACTATGGGTAATTTTTAGTTTAATTAACTTAATTATATTCTAAATAATGGTAAGTTTTAAAATTTAAAAATTGTTATTTAAAATATAAAATTAAAATTATTTAAAACATAAAAAATTAAATAATTATATACAATTAATTTCAATTAAAAATGACTTCACAAATAATAAATAGATTAAAAAAGTTACAGAAAAAATTAAAAAAAGACAAAAATAAAAAATAGAAATCGCGGAAGTTGGCAAATAAAAACTCGAAAGGTTACTTTTGAAAAGAATAAATGACCAAAGATAAAAATGAAAAAAAAAGGTAAATTACTATTTGTCTCTTGTATTTTGACCTAATATATTATTTTATTCCTGACATTTAAAAAATATTAATTTATTCCTGGCATTTGCAAATTCGTATACTATTTCATTCCTGACAGAAGACTAATGAGTGGTAACTGTTACAAATATTAGGAATGAATAAATATTTTTTCAAATGTCAGAGATAAAATAGTATATTAGGTCAAAATATAGGGGTACACAGTAATTTACCAAAAAAAAAAAAAACAACGGTGAAAAAGAGACCCACCCTAAATTGAACCAGCTGGTTCAGTTTGATTTTTCGGTTTTGGATTGTTTTGGCAACTTGTGGGTTTAATTGGTCCAAACTCTTGTTTTTGGGCCCATGTCACAAGTTCAGCGGCAAGAATGAGCCTTTGTCCAATAATCTTCAAATGGAAACAGAGTAATGGGGAAGTGAACGTGAGCGGCGGCGACCATGGAGGAAAGACGAGTGAGGAGATTTGGGAGAGGAGAAACACACAACCTGCTACCTGTCCAAGCTTCAGAAACTCGAAGCCGTAATTTATCAAACACCATTTCTTGCTGGTACTGCGATTACAAAATCTCAGCTTTTAATGCTCATCTTTTCCGTTTTGGAAGGCGACATGCTCGATTCTTTAGAGTATGGTTTTCAATGGGTCTTGGTTTCACCCTATCTGCACTGTTCCTGGTCACGATGGTACTATTGCCTCCTTCCTCTTCTTCCTTTTATTACTATTTTTTGTTACTAATAATTGTTTCATAATTTGTTTTTATCCACAGATTCTTGTTTGGGACTTGGTCACTGTCTTGCATGTATTTGGTGGAAATGCAGAGCTAACAAACGTTCTTAATTCCTTCTTGTTCGGGTTTTCACCTCGAGTTTATGCATTGAGACTATCAGTTGCTGATGCTGCTTATTTATTGCTTTCTACTCTGGTTTCTGTGTCCTTCCATGAATTGGGCCATGCCATTTCTGCTGCAAGGTCACCTCTTTTTTTTTTTTTTCGTTATTTGCTCTGTTTCTTATCATGTAATGTGAAATAGTTTTTGTGGGGTTGTCTAATATCAAAAGAATCACAAAAATGGGAGAAAGAAAAAGGAGCACCGCATAAATATTGGGATTCTCAAAATTTTTAGACCTGAATTTGCAGAAGGCTAGATTCTCATGGTTGGTACTGTAGGCACCTTTGGTATCAAAAAGCAGTGAGGGCATACAGACAGAATACATTGCCGTTTTTGTTGCATTTATTTTTCCTGGTGCTCTGGTGGCTTTCAATCATGAGTTGCTGCAGATTTTAGACCGGGCTGCTGCCCTTCGTATATACTGTGCTGGCATTTGGCATAATGCTGTGGTGAGCTTGCATTCTATATTGCAGCTGTCAATTTATGATTTTATAGCTGGACTCTTGTGCAATGATATTATTCTTGATCAAACATTCCTTAGTTTCTTAAATTTACTTTGCCATTTTCACTGATAATACAAGAATGCTGATGTGTGTCATGATCTCGTAGTGCTGTGCAGCTTGTGGACTGGTGTTATTCCTCTTGCCCTTGATCCTGTCTCCTTTCTACGTTCATGATAAAAGCCTCATGGTATACCATATACTTGTTTACACAGAAATGCACATGCTGACTTTAGTTATTTTTTTCCTCTCACTTTTGGATTTATTTTGATTTTGAATAGGTTTTAGATGTACCTTCTGCCTCTCCTTTGACTGGTTATCTGTCTCCTGGTGATGTAATTGTGTCATTGGATGGTAGACGCATCCATAATGGACAAGACTGGACGGAGGTGGCTTCTCTAGTATATGAACAGGCACTTCAAAATTCTAATCATTCAGAGAATTCTGAAGGTTTCTCCGGAGTTCATAGCAGAAAGGGTTACTGTGTTCCTACTTCGATGATTGAAGAAAGCAAGAATATTCATTTGGTAGATGATCAATCTGCTTGCCCTGATTATCTGACTGAATTTGTATCCATTCAATGTGTTGATTCTTTCAAATTAGATGATGCCACCTTTGAGAATGGTCATCTGAGCCGCATAGATAGTAGGCACTGTTTGAATGCTAGCGATATTGTCAAGCTTAATAAATGTGGCCATGGATGGGTGACAGAAATAACTAATAGAAGCAGCTGCATATGTTCCCAGGTATATGCATCAGTATTTTCAAATGTTGTTTGTCTTATTTAGCAATATTTTGTTATTTGTTTATGACATTTGCTTATGGACCATTATCTAGAGCAATAATAAAATGAGATAAATTCATAAATGGTGTCTGAACTTTTTCATTTTTTCTATTTTAGTGTTCGAACAATTTTTTTTACAATTAGATGTTTGAACCTGCAAAAAATTTCTAAATGGTGTCTCTAACAAGTTTTATAGGTTAAAGTGCTTATGTGTCTTATTTTAAATAATGAATTGACTTAAATACCTTTCTTGTATATTAAACTTTATTTTCTTTGTTATTCTAATTATTTTTTTTAAAATTATTAGAAATGAAAAAAGTATTTTTATTATCATATTAAACTAGAAAAATAAAATATTTTTAACTTTTATTTTAATTTTATTAATTATAGTGGTTGAATTTAATTTTTGTTCACGACTTTAGTCAAATAAAATTTTTATTCATTAAAAAATTATTTGATTTTTCATTGTTTAATTATAATAAATAAAACTTTACTTGTATTTTTATTTTAGATAAATTGTATTTTTTTTCACTCTTTCAAGTAAATTCAAAAATAAATTTAATATTTTTATTTTTCAATAATCATAGTTTAATTATTTTGATTTTATTTTAATAATATTCAATATATTTTTGTTTCAAATTCAATATGTATAGTTGAAAAGTAAATTTTTTAAATAAGAGATTAAAAAAATGAATTTAACATAGAAAAGGGCATTTAAGTCAATTTACTGCTAAAAATAAGACAAACAAACACATTAACCTGTAAAATTTACTAGAGACACCATTTTAGAATTTTTTTGCAGGTTCAGACACTTAATTGTAAAAAAAAAAAATTTGTTTGAACACTAAAATAGCAAAAGTGAAAAAGTTCAGATACCATTTATGTATTTACCCTCAATAAAATTTCAGGCTTGCTGCTATGAAGTTGTAATTTTGATCTTCTAAGGCAGCCTTTCAAGCAATACTTCTGAACGGTGAATGATAATTCAATAATATGCTGTTCATTTCAACTGATTAAATTTTTCCAAATGATCTTCAGGATGAATCTTGTTTAAGCCCTGTCCAATTTCCTGGGCTAATATGGGCTGAGATCACCTATTCAAGGCCTTATTCTCTGGAATGCTTGCTAGTTGGAAGAAACTCTGTTGCTCATTCAGAAACCAATTTTGTAGAAGATAACTGTGGTGGGACATTTGTTTTTGTTGGTGATGTGAACTCCATGGCGCATTCAATTCAGTTAACTGATTATCAACCTCGTTGGGCATTCACTTTCGGTGCATATATTCCAAAAATTCTGGAGAAGAGCTTAATATGTACATTTCAAGTTTCTCTTACGGTTGCTCTCCTAAACAGCTTGCCGGTATTTTTTTCTATTTGAATTTATATTGTACTGGAAAATCCTTCTTAAGTGTTAAGAAAAAGGCATGAAAACTAGATAACAGGAGATTAATCAATGTCCATGAATAATATAATAATGTGGATGGTACATATGGGTCTAGGAAAATTATTTAAGGCAATATACTTTGTGTCTCATCTTCAACAAACTTAGAGTTCATAGTTCTTAGATTATTCTATCAAAAATGTCCCTTTACTAGCTTTGATGGTTCTCTGAAGATGAATTTTTAGTAAATGAGTTGTTCACTAGAGTGACAATGCCTAGCTGTTACTAAACTGAATACATGAAATCATCTTACTATGACATAAATTTCCTCTAGCTTGGTGGATTTGAACTACATTTGATGGATGCTGATTGCAGTGTTTTAAGTAATTCAATGTCGTTATATTCTACTTGTGTCTTGGTGAGATTGTAAGCTCCTGTTAGTGTAGGTCAATGACTACAAATGCATTAGCTTGAATTCTGAGATCGGTCACCGCGAAAGAAAGAATTTTAATTTAAGATGGAGATACTATAGATTAAGCCTTACAACCTAAGCATACTGCTTTGGTGAGATAACATCAGGAGATGATCTTTCCATGGTAAGCTATGCTTATCAAAGAAATAATTACCCATCCTCCCTTTTTTATTTATTCATTTATTGAGATGCAAACTAAACACTCAACCAGACTGTTCTTAAAAAATGATGAACCTTGATATCTTAGTTTATGTACAACTTTCATTATATACATTCATTTTTCAATTCTTTCCAAGGCCTCCAATTTCTTTCCAAGTAGATTAGATGCAGTCGAATGGGGATTACTCTAACTACTTTAAATTAGATGCAACTGAATGGCATCCAATCATTGATTTTCCTTTGCTAACAACCACATTTTCTTTATCCTTTTATATTTTTATGGACTGGTCTTGGAAAGTGTTCTTTGTCATTTGGAATATATTGTCAAAGTCATGCAAAGGTATTAAGCAATTAAACTTCCATGCTGGATTTTCTAAATTGATGGAATTGTTATGGAAAATTTTGGTACATGAACTTGAGCATTTGAAAACACTATTGGGTCTGATGCCATCCATTTAACACTTAAGATTATCAAAGCACCATAAAGATATTTTGATGACTTTTGAACTTGCTCATGTCTCAGTTGTCATATTACTTTATATGAATTTGTTGCATGTATCTTTCAGAGATATCGCAACTTATCTTGCTTCAAAATGATTTATGTAATTCTTTCTTTTTATTTTAAGTGCCATGGTAAAAAAGATTTATAGAAATTATAGGGATAAAGTATATGTTTCAGGATTTGAAGACTTAAACCACTGATAGTGCATGCATTGGATAGGTTCTTGGAACTGATCTAGAAACTAAAAGTCCGATATGTTGCCAGTGTTCATTAAGAATGCAAAAATCCAAGGAAAATGCTCAAAACAAATTCTCTCTTTCTCCTTATTATCGTGTTTCAGGTATATTATTTGGATGGTGAATCTATCTTGGAGGCAGCTCTGTGCCATTTCACTTCGCTCGGCCCAAGGAAGAGGGAAAAGTTACTGCGAGCCTGTCTTTTGGGAGGCACTGTTGTTTGCATGTTGGCTTTTATTAGGATCTTCTTCATCAATGTTTCGTAGTCAACACAGGTAACCTATTTCAATCTTTTGTTTTTTGAAGAATGTGATTTTTCCATGGTTGCTTTAAATTTGATTCTGGTTAGCATTTCACTTTAAGTGGAAGCAAAAAGCAAGGCCATTTAAATTATAAATGAATACTCCTATTTTATGAGTTCAACAGAAGATTGTGTTTTTTTTTTATTATTATTATTTCTTTGAATGAACAGAAGATTGTGTTTGAAATAAGTGAATATTTGACTGTGATTTTCCTTTGTTGATTGCTGGTTTGATCAAATAATGTAGGTATTCTAAGTAGTTTTGCATTTCAAATGGTGTCTAATTTTATTAATTGATCTTATTAATTTTGATAGGAATTTTCCCTGATTTATTTGCAAATGTTAGAGAGTATGAAATTCAAATGAAATGCTTTTTGATCCAAATATGATTGATGGGGATTTACAAATGATGTCTGTAAAATTTTATGACATTCTTGTACTGAACACAACTTGGTACAATCATGCTCGCTATGCAAGTATGAATTTTAGAAAAGAAAAATTATTTCATACATTTTTTAATGGTATGCAGGCTCCACCATACTCCATCCCAGCACTTCTGTTTGGCCACAACTATGCAATGGCTTTTGGTGGTTTCAGTTAGTGTGTTGCCATTTTATAGAAGTGATATGAAAGGTGGATCTTTCCTTAAAACTTTGTGGCCATCCATATAGTACGATAGAAATGTTTAGGAATCATGATTCTTGTTTTCCAGAAAATGGATGTCAATTTTCATCTTCATTTTCAAAATCATGTCTGGGGCTATTTGACAAGTTCTGTTTATCCATCTAATTTTTTTAAAATTCCTTTAAGCAAATTTATTTGAGTAGCTGAGTAAATTAATCTAAAAAATTTGTCATGCGAACTGATTAACCAGTATGATAAATTTGGTCTAACTTGTTTATTAGAAATCGATTTTGAGCTTCTTTATTGGAATTTATCCATCTGATATTTGGTAGGTCAGGTTTCTAAGGAAGCCATATTGATAATTTAACTTCTATGAAGGAAATGACATGAGTGGGAAAATGTCACATAAATAAATTTGCCCTTCCAATACCATGTAAATCATTTTTGCTTCAACTAGTAACTGCTGTCTAACCATTTTGTTTGTAGTTAATTTTTAAGTGATTATGATCACTGACTTGACAGGTAGCCTTTTGTTTAACAGCACATATGGATGAAGCTTTCATTGTAAAAACCTCATTACTGCACTTAAACTTTGCCTTTACGTACTTGCTTGTCATGTGTTGCTGTTGTATGCAGATCATCTTAATTCTTGGACAGGAGTATGCCGATAAAGAAACCTCTAGCTGCAGGTGTTTGATGATCAATGCATCTGTGAGTAATGATACAGCTGGATGTACCAATTACTAGGCGACCAGCCCGACACCACTGGCATTCAATTTTCTTTTGGATGCAATTGGATGTGACAATATTTTACATGTCGCATAAGATTGGTAATATATAGAGAGAGAGCTTCAAAGTCATTAAGTTTAATATTTGACGTGTCAATCTTCATAATTCAGCATTCACCCCTAAGATTTATGTGTTGAGTTACTAAAATTTACTATATTTTTCTATAAAGGTATATTGGTCTCAAAAATCATAACCTTATGAATCCTTTGCAAATTTATACTAAACCTTAAAATTTGAGAAATCTAATCAAATTTAACAAATTATTTGCAATTTTAGCACAATTGCAATTTGATCAATATATAATATCCAAGGTGAAGTAGCTAATTTTTATTTTTTATAAATTTCACATTCACATCATTTAAATACTAATCGTAATAGCTAGTTAGATTTTAATTACAATAATGTAAGAAAATATAAAATTGGGAATGAAAATTTTATTTAATTTGTAAAGATTATTTTTATTATCTTTTTATCTATTTTAAATCTTCATATGAATGCGAGACTATAATAATAGATGTTAACTAATTTCTCTAAAATTTTATGTATTTATTTTATTTATTAATTCATGATTAAATCACAATTGTGCTAAAATTGTAAATAATATGTTGAATTGTACAAAATAACAAATAATATGTCAAATTGGGCTAATTTTGCCAAATTTTAAAGTTTAGTATAAATATGGAAAAGGTAGAAAATATTATGATTTTTGGTATCAATAGGCCTTCTATAAAAATATATAAAAAAAATTAGTTTAGAATACACATATTCTATTTTAAGTAAAACACTATCATTCTATTATATCTAAAACACTACTCTTCCTTGGCATAAAAAATTATGTCTTCTATTTTAACTAAAATATCTTTTTTTTTCAACTATTTTCTATATTTTCTTTTATCTTATTTATTCAATTATTATTAATACTATATATATACATACACTCAATTAAAAATAATAATAAAATAAAATTATTACAATAACTTTTTCAATTTTTATTTTTATATTTAATTAAATTATAGTTTTAATTTATTAAAATTATTCACTTAATTATTTTAAAACATATATTATGTACGGTCTGTATAAAATATGAATTCATGAGTAGTTCATATTAAAATGTAAGCATAGCACAGAGCCCACTACACTTTCCATTCAAATTGTTATACTATAGACCCCTGTCCATAATGCAATATGGACCAAGGGTGGTCCATAACACATGTGAATCAAAAAATGTGCCTCTTTTTTTTCGTCACACGTTTTTTTTTTTTTTTATGTGTTAAACTTTGTTTTTTTTTTTTGTGTTAAATGTTTTTTCTCAGCCTGCTTTTTGAATCAATTACATTGCCATTTAGTTTACATGATATTGCTTCTTTCATCGTGCAATGGAAAAACAAAAAATAAAATTTAGAAAAATCCAAAACGTTGATTCTTGACAATTAAAGCTAACCATGAAACAAGGTTTGCTCCAACACTAAATTCATTAATCTTCACTTGTATGTTCATTAGAATCAATGAATATGAAGGTTAAAATCAATGAGTCTGTTGCAGATTCATTGACCTTTGCCTGCAGGTTCAATAAATAGGCAAGTGAAGATCAATTCATCGTAGCAAATTCATTGACCTTCACCTGTAGGTTCATTGACCTTCACCTGTAGGTTCATTCACCTTTACCTGGAGATTCACATTCAATTTAATTTTTATTTAACAACACATGAACCTCTACATCACAACTAATGAATTTATATGTACAAACTAAACCAACAAAATAATGTGCACTCAAAAATCCAATCTAAGAAAATACTAAAAGAAGAAGAAAATGAAATTTAGCGTGATGATTTTTCTCAGATGCAGTGGTGCCAATAAGTATGAATAGAGCTAGAGTGAGTCAGCCAAGGAGAACAACTTATAAAATGGTACAATAACCTACTTTGAATCTTGTTGTTGGACTTAGTAGGTCACATCTTCAGCTATGCGATGCTCTTCTTCATGTACTATTAGCTAGGCCTAGTACCAAACATATAACATATATTCTTACTGCAAGGAGATAGAGGTTCTAGGGTGGGGAAAGCACATGCATGAATTAATGAAGATGGTTTTTTTTTTTTGGGGCACGAATAAGATGGGTTTGATGGTGAAGAAACTTTAGGATTGAGGAAACATTCATTAATTCGTTGAAAGCAAAGCGGATGCAAAGATTATAACAAATTAAGAATATAATATATGAAGAAGAACAAGAAAACACCCATAAAAAGAAGAAGAAAAAGAAAAAGTGCAGAAAAAAAAAAAGAAAAAAATGCGACGCATAGAGATAAGAAGAAGAAGAAGAAGAAGAAGAAGAACGTGATAGCAAAAAAATAAAAAGGCGTTGGCAGTCACATGTAGAGATTTAAATATCCTCAAGGTCATTTTATAAAAAAAAAACTTTAAGAATTCAACAAGTTGTTAAACAAAAATTTAATCAAGACAATCAGGCTCTTCATCACCAAGATTAGCTCTAAATGTTTATTCACATTCCTTATACTTCTCAAACACTTTTTCATGAAAACAAGCAGCTTGTAGAATCAAATAAGTAGAGTTCTTTCTAGTTGGAACATTAAGACTCAATGCAACATTAGATTCAATGCCAAGTAATTCAGAGAATTCTTTAAATTTGGACCTAGGGGGTGAATTTTCAATAGGAAAAATCCATTTTTGAAACCCCTGAACTTATTGGGTTTATTTTATTGAGCCCTTATCCTTTTATTACATTATATTGAGCCCTTATGCTTTTATTTATGTAGCTATTGAGGACTTTTTTAATAGTCTCAATAAACGGTGTAAAGTATTGCATATAAAAATAAGGCAAAATCCATTATGAAGCCCCTGAACTTATTGGGTTTATTTTATTGAGCCCTTATCCTTGTTCATTGTATTCTATTGAGCCCCTATACTTTTATTTAAATTTTTGATGATATTATTTTTATATGCAATACTTAACACCATTGGTGGGTTTGTTAAATTGGTCCTCAATAGCTATATAAATAAAAGCATAGGGGCTTAATAAAATGCAATAAAGTGATAGGGGCTCAATAGAATAAACCGTTATAATTCAAGGGCTTGATAATGAATTTTGCCTTTTTAATATATCTCATTACCTCATTGACCCTCTCAACAGAAGTGCCAGACTCCTTAAGCTATTTATTAACAATAAGGTTCAGAATATGTACAATACTTCGCTTGTGCACATACTTACATATGATTGAACTAGTCCCCTAACTTAGAAATTTCTTTTTTAAAAAACTCACAACAATGTCATTTGAAGAAGCATTATCAAGTGTAATTGAAAAATTCCCCTTTTGTGATGTTACTGGGGCAATCATCAATAAAAGTGTGTAGTTATGTACATATAGTTTATTCTTTAAATGGAAGTCCACAACTCAACTCTAAGGCTGGCTTTTTGACAATGTTCTTTAAAAAACTATTTTAATTTACACCTCTCATCAAGAAAATATATGTAGCAATCCCTACTGATTGTCCATCTAGATAGAATTTTAAACCTAGGACATGCAAATTTCATGAATTTTTATTGCCATAACCTTCCACAAACTTGAGAGGCAACTCATCAACAATGATCATTTGTGTAAGTGCATTCCTGATATGATTCTGATTAAATTTCAAGTACCAATCACACCTACATTTTTAGACTCAGAAACATTCATATAAGGTTGAAAAAATAGGAGTTTTTGTCTGCTTTCTTTTAAGTGAGGGTTTTTCAAACAACTTAGCATGTGATTTATGATGGATGAATCAGAAGAAGAAGAAGAGAACTCAAGAATAACAAAAGTATTAGCAACCAAAATAATGAAAATTAACACCACCCATTATACTTTTTGGAGTAACATTTAAATAATTTAGAACAACAAATACACTTAGTTTGTACCATTGCGTCAATCTCATCTTTATTCTTCTTAAAATGCTCCCATGACTTAGAATGGGGTTTAGTCTTTTCTTCTTCTTGTTTTTACTTTCACATTGTTTGATTTCTTATGCCTATTGGAAACTCACCATGTCATGAATCATCAAGAATTATAATGGGTGGTGTTAATTTTCATTATTTTGGTTGCTAATACTTTTGTTATTCTTGAGTTCTTCTCTTCTTCTTCTGATTCTATTCTAATTGGGTTTTTATTATGATTCTGATTCTTTTCTATTGGATTGACTTGAAAAAATTTAAAACGTTATTTGTCATTTTTTTTGGATGTTTCAACAATTGTTTTGGTTATTTCAACAATTATTTTGGTTAAAAAATCTAACTATTATTTGTTATTTTTTTTGTTGTTGTTTTAGTTGTTTCGAAGATTATTTTGGTTTAAAAGTCTAAAGCGTTTGTTATTTTATTTGCTTGTTTTAGTGGTTGTTTCAATTGTTTTGATTGTTTTTATTCAATTTTCACTGTATTTTTTTAAAAAAATATTATTGAACGCCATTTTTTTAAAAAAGTCAACTATATTTTTTGAATTTTTCTCTCTTTTTGTTCTTATTGGAAAAGTAAAAAAAATAATGGCAGTCTGAATTTTCTATTTCTTCAACAGAAGTTGTTGAAGTCTGGTAGTGGCCTATAACCTTGTTATAATAATATGAAAATTTTACCAAAAATGTCCAACTTTTAAACTTTCTTTACTAAAATGCATCCAGCTTTAATTTATTACACTTTTACCCTAACCTTTTTTCTTCCTTGCTCTTTTTTTTTTTAAATTTTTATTTTCTCTTTTTCCCTCTCTTTTTTCTTTTTTTTTTTAATTTTTTTCTCCTCTTCTTTTTTATTGTCTTTCT
>CATIWM010299774.1:0-19530 GCA_949671775.1 Mallotus repandus
AATAAACAATATAAAAAAACAAACAAATAAACATAGGAAAGCAACAAAACCAATAACAAAATAAAACGAACAAAACAAAAAAGCAAAAGAATAATAAAATAAAATAAAATCAACAAAGATTCGTAATTAAACAAAATCAAATAAAATTAAAATTAAACAAAATAAAATAGAAAGTAGTAGAAGAAGATGATTCAATGGATGCACTATTGATTCCCTTCAGAGTTTGATTTGATTCACTGTTTGGGAATAGGATCTGCAGATTTGATTTTTCTTGGTCTCAAGCTTGCTGCGTTTTTTAGAATCCCTTTTCTAAAAAAGAACGTAAAAGAAAATCTCCAAAATAGAGAAAAGATTTTTTCTTTCTTGTTTCTACATCAAAACCCTTTTTTTTAAGATTCCAGAGCCTCCCTTAAATAAAAATGCGTAGGATATTTATATAATCAAGAAACCCTTTCCTGTGATTTGAATCACAGGAGATAAAGATTTATTTAATAGTTTTTTTAAATTTTAATCTAAAAACAACATGATAATACATGATTATTAGGATAAAAATAGATTATCTTTTATTATTTTTATTTTTAAAATATTTTCCACCAATTAAAATTCATGAAAAAAGTAAAAAAAAAAATCAAAATCACTACAATCGGTACTGTACAATTCTGATAAAAATTGTATAATTTTGATTGGAAATACATAAGTCCGATCGGAATTATGCATTTCCGATCTGAAATGCACAATTGAGATTGAAAATGTGTGATTTTGGTCGGAATTACATAATTTCGATCGGAAATATGTAATTTCGATCAGTGATAATTTTTTTAACTTTGAATTACGATATGACCCTTGAAAAAATTAAAAACTTTACAATTCGGTGCTTAAAAAAATGTTACAATTAAGTCCTAAAAAATGCAACTAAGCCTTAAGATCCGAAATTAAAATATTGGAGACCTATTTGCAACAAATTTTCATTATTAGAGTCTTCTATCGCATCCATACTCGACTATCCCAAAATTGGGTGCTTACACCTTCTACTTGACAATAAGATGAATTTATAGTCAAAATAAAACCCTAGGGTTATCTTTTATCCTTTAGGTAAAGCTTCAATGTCCTTTGGTCAATAACTAGTGTGGGGGGACAAATGTGGGGGACCAAAAGAAAAGTTCAACTTTATTGATTGAATGAAGATTGTATGGGGACCACAAGATGACTAAGATCTTATCCACATCCTTATCTCTACCAAGGACTAAATTGCAACATTTTTCAAGACTTTTGTTCATTTCTTTACCCCTTTTGTTAACTTAAATTCTTGTTCATCACCCTTTATCTTGCTTTTTAAAATCATGTTTAGGGTTTTGTTATTAAATTTTTTAGAAAAATTTATCATCTCAAAGATAAATAGAAAGCAAATTTAACTTGCTTCTCTGAATATATCTTACAAGTGCAACATGTTCAAAATAACATTCTCAAGCACTATAAGTATGAGTCGTGCAAGCAAGATAACATGTCCATAACTAGTGATCAACATCCTCAGATCTCAGTAAAGCCATAGAGATACATAAGTTTAGGATACATATGGATAAATGGAAAGCGGGCAGAATAAGATAGGAGTCTATCTAGTGCTGCAACTCCTAGATAACTTCTTCTTGAGGTCATGAATTTCAAGTTCATACTTAGTCATCCATTGTTTCATGCATCCATTCTGAGAAAGGAGCTCCTGCAGTTGAGACACAACGGGGATTAGAGTTTGTGTAAACAATCATACTCATACATTTATACTCACATAAGCATTCATACACATGCATTCATACATACAGTTGTTAGTTCATAGTCATACATGCATACATTTATAATTATTTGTTCATAGTCATATGTGCATTAATATTGTTCATTTATATGCTTATCTATTTATACATATATACTTGTACTTACTAATTCTTTCTTGTTAACCTTGTACACAAGATTTTTTGCACTATATAGCCCTCACATCAATTTCTCTACTGATGACCTTTTAACCTGCGTTAAGATTAATGTGATTGTTATTATTCTTTTATTCATCACTAGCACAATTTCAAGATAAAGTTTCAGATATCTTACATGAATGGTCTCAGTAGGTGTAAATGCAATAGGCTGAGAATCTAGAGTGGGAAGTTCCTCATGGATCTCTGCTTCATGAATAAAATTAAGAACTGGGAACTCTAAATTCACTTCTTGAGTAAAATCCCCAGGGATGACAAATGTAGCCTCACCCTAAGCATTGGACTCTGCACGACCTTTACTGCGGACTTGTAAACTTGAATTAGAAACATATGAAAAAGACAAAATTAGATCATGAATGAATAAAACAATACCTCAGAGGTAGTGGAGTGAATCTCGAATGGTATAGCGCTTGGACCAACTGGGTATACACTGTTAGGCACAATATACAATAGGCGAGTCTGAATGAAGCGAAAGTAAGCATACTCCTCGAAAGGCTCAAGAAATATCTCACATGGAAAGCTTGCCAATGAAATCTCTAAATCTCTACCACATACTGTCTTAGTAAAAGTCATGGTAAATGGTGGAAGGCGAGGTACATGTCGGTTATCAGGACCAATCCACCAATGCCAAACCCATTCACCCAGGAACCAACTCCTACAAAAAAGACCCTTAAGTAGAACTGGCCTCCTTCGTAAAGCATCGACAAGTTAGAGTATACTAATATTGACTCCAAATGGATCATGACACAACTGTCAAATAAAGGTAAAAATAAATGAATAAAGATAAGAATGCTAACTAAGTTTTTATTTCTTTGCAAGAACTTACATCCTGAAAGTTCAAGCTGTTTAAGCAACTTCTCTTACAGGACAAATCCTTAGATGTCCCCCTACAAGCACTCAAGTACTAAGCCCTTCAAGGAATGCTAGGGACATCATCATCTTCATGTTCCATTTGAGGTGTGGGAAAGACGCCATACTTGATATGATCCTCAAAAGGGATTTATATGTAAATTGGTGTTCAATTTGTTCAAGATGGTGGACTGATCAAAGAGCACGAGAAAGCTTGGCATGGGGCATTAATTTGGGCTAAATTCGCATCAATTTGTGAAGCCTACACAATAATATAATCAAAGACAAAAGCTTAGACGAATTTTGGAGTCTTTTTTCTATTTTGAGTCAATAAGGAAGATTCCAGAAGATTCTTGAAGATTTAAGAAGATTCAAGGATATTCCAAGCCAAAGTTAAAAGTCAACAAGTCGAAGTCAATGGTCAACATCCTACTTGACATGTGACTTGGTATGCTTAGTTGTTATGAGTTGTCATTTTGCTTAGTTGTCATGAGTTATCAATTTGACTTTTCAAAGTTTTGTTGTCATTAATTATCATTAGTTGTCATATTTTTGAAAGAATCCTCATTAGTTAAGGATTTTCCTTTATAAGAGTCTTTAGGAATAAGTAAAAAAACCTTTTCCTTCAAGGATTAGGATGTTTACATGCTTATATAAAGGCTATAGCATTGTAAGACGAATGGTAGAACAAGTTTTATCAATTAAATTCAATTCTTGTGAGGTTAAAGTCCTTTTCTTTTATTCTTAAATGAACTTTAGTGAATTTATCAAGTGAAGGCTTGGTACATTCAAACCTAGTTTAATTTAGACTTAAAATTGACTTAGTTATTCTTAGGTTTATATTAAACAACTTTTAATTCTTTATAATCAAGGTTCTTAAGTACACGTTATTTAAGGGTCTTGTTGGGAATTAGAGTTTTCTTTTGCTTGGTTTATGAACGATCCTTGGCAAGGTTATCAAGATTGAACGCGGATTTGGTATAAGTTAACCACGTTCATATCATTTGGTATTTGAGATTTAGCTCATTAATCAAGTACGTATCTTTACTTTTCTTTGTTGTTTGCATTTAGTCCAAAAAAAGCATTATTTCTTTCAAATTCATTTCTTTCTTTGTTATCTTGAGTCAATTCCATTTTTTTTATTTATATTCCAATATGTTTCTAGTCTTTAAAAAAATCATTTTTCTTAGGTTCCTTTGTTCAAATTTGTTTTTCCTTGTTTGTTAGGAATATCTTTGTGGATAAGATCAAATCTTGAGTGGATTAAATCCTTTTCTTCCTATATTTAGTCCTATCTTGTTTAGTTTTAGTCCTTATCTTATTCTAAAGTTTTTCTTGTCATAAAAGGGTTAGATAATCTTTCTTCCTTATCACTTTAAGGATAATCCTTATCTTAAAAGCTTTCTTTATTCTAAAAGGATTAAAATACTCTCTTATTATCTTTTTAGGGTTAAATTAGTTTTTGCTCATATTTCTTTTATTTTTGAGCCAATTAAACCTAATTTTCTTATTTCTAGTCACCCAAACTTGCCAAATTCATCTAAATTCACCCAAACTTGACAAATTCATCAAAATTCACCCAAAACTTGAAGGAGCACGAATTTGTATCACTATGGAGATTCTTTATTTTATAGTGTGAATGACCATGATGCTTATTTGAAATGGGTACAACAAATAGATGAGATATTTAACTCTCTTGAAATAAGTGATTTCCAAAAGTGCAGACTTCCTTCTAGTATGTTTTTAGGTCGAGCTACTATATGGTCAGAACAGTTGATGGTTTTATGGAGAGAGAATGGGAATAGTGAGCTTAGAAATTAGGAATTAATGAAGAGGTTAATGACTAGACATTTTATTCCTCCGGATGTTAGGGATAAATTCTATCTGAAATTGCAAAGGCTTAAACAAGGAGATTTATTAAGTGTTGAAGATTATGCTAAAAAGTTTAAGTTGTTTGTAATTGCAAGTGATTTAGGAGAATCTGAAGGGCAAAAAATGTAAAGATTTATAAGCAGGCTTAAGAGTGAAATTAGACAATATTTTAGGTTAGTATTATAATGGAATCATTTTCTTTTTGTCTTTGAAGAATATAATTTCACTTGCTTTAGAGAGAGGGAGTTGGAGTAATAAGGTTGATAGTGAAAGTGGTGCCAATGCTAAAGTTGGGTTGAGTGATTAAGGTGAGAAATATGAAGAGCAATTATGCATTAAAGTAGATGGTCGAGTTATTAAAGAGGATGACAACATTCATGTTTTGGTGAATGAAGAAAGTGTGAATAATGGTTTTGAAGAGAAAGTAGTTGATGAAAAATTCTGAAGGTGTTGGAGCAAAATAATGCCAAAAGACTTGATGAAATATTGTAAGAAGTTAAAGATAATGGCAAGTGTGTACAACCTAGCAAAGAAATTTATGAGAAAGTGCAGATCCTTGAAAGAGATTTTAAGGAAAATTTTCATGTCATTGAAGCTAATAAGGAGTGTTAACAAGGTTTTGATAAATCTAGTGAACTTGTAAAGGGATTTACTAGTAAAGAAGTTGTCAAGAGTGCATCTTGTGATAATGAAGAGTATATGCACCATGAAGAGGAAAATCTAGAAGTTTGTGCACAAAAGAGGAAACTAGAGATTGAGAGCATTATGAAGGATAAGGAGATGCTTATTCATCAAGATTGTACTAACAACTTTAATCTTTCTTTTTCTAGTATCTTAAAAGTATTTTTCCAGACCTTGAAGCCATATAATGATCCATTTAGTGATGTTGTTGAAATGCCTTACAAGGTCAACAATACCTTTGAAGATTTCATTCCTAGCATGAAGTATGAGAAAGAGCTGCAATATTTTATTTATTTCAAGGGAATCTATGGATTTTTCATTTGTATTAAGAAAAACTTAAGATATTCAAGTTTCAAGTTTAGAAGGAAGGAATAAAAATACAATCCTTACAAGTTCGTGCATAAGAGTTCTATGTTCAATCAAGTTCAAGTTATATTGAAGATACTTATGTGGATCATTACCTCAAAGGAAAAGTTTTAAACCAAGGAGTTTGTGTTTGACCCTGGAGGAATTATAAATTTACCAACTTTAGAACATGGTTATGATTTGAGGATGAATCATCTTCAAGAGGGAGGGAATGATATGGTCCTTAAAAGGGATTTATATGCAAATTGATGTTTAGTTTGTTCAAGATAGTGGACTGATCAAAGAGCATGAGAAAGCTTGGCGTGGGGCATTAATTTGGGCTAAATCTGCATCAATTTATGAAGCCTACACAATAATATAATCAAAGATAAAAGCTTGGACAAATTTTGGAGTCTTTTTTTTTTTGAGTCAATAAGGAAGATTCAAGAAGATTCTTGAATATTTAAGAAGACTCTTGAAGATTTAAGAAGATTCAAGGATATTCCAAGTCAAAGTTAAAAGTCAACAAGTCAAAGTCAAAGAGTTAATAGGTCAAAGTCAATGATTAACATCCTACTTGACATGTGACTTGGTATGCTTAGTTGTTATGAGTTGTCATTTTGCTTAGTTGTCATATGTTGTCAATTTGACTTTTCAAAGTTTAGTTGTCATTAATTATCATTAGTTGTCATATTTTTGAAAAAATCCTCCTTAGTTAAGGATTTTCCTTTTAGGAGTCTTTAGGAATAAGTAAGAAAACCTTTTCCTTCAAGGATTAGGATATTTACATGCCTATATAAAGGCTATAGCATTGTATGACGATTGGTAGAACAAGTTTTATCAATTAAATTAAATTTTTATGAGGTTAAAGTCCTTTTTGTTCATTCTTAAATGAACTTTAGTAAATTTATCAAGTGAAGGCTTGGTACATTCAAACCTAGTTTAATTTAGACTTAAAATTTACTTAGTTAATCTTAGGTTTATATTAAATAACCATTAATTTTTTATAATTAAGGTTCTTAAGTGCAAATTATTTAAGGTTCTTATTGGGATTTAGTGTTTTCTTCTGCTTGGTTTATGAACGATCCTTGGCAAGGTTATCAAGATTGAATATAGGTTTGGTACAAGTTAAACACGTTCGTATCAATACTCATATGCCCAGATCTGTGCAAAATGAAAAATTAAAGGTCACACATATCAATAAAGAATCATAAAAAAGCAGAGTGGTAGAAAGAATAACGGGTTTACCTCTAGAGCTCTCAAAATACCACTAAGATGATTATGACCTCTGCAAACCTTGTCCAAGAAACCATAAAGGTGTGCAAGAGTAGCACCACCCCAGTTATAGCTTCTAATCGCATCCAAATCACATAAGCCAGGTAGAAAGCATAAATTCACACTACTCTCAGTGTTGCAGAACACACAAGAACAAAGAAGGAAAATAAAAAAACATCAGGTAAGTTAGTCAACTTCAACAACATTAGAGGGGGTCCAATCCTGACAAGCACTGTAGATCCTCAAGTACCAAAGCACTACTCTATTTTGATAACCGAGTAAAGCAAAAGGACAACCTAATAACCGTATGATGTATCTGTTGATCTCGCCTTTAAGGCGAGGAGAATACAAACAACAGTTGAGGGGTACTTATACTCTAGTAAAAGGAAAACTAGTGATCAAGTGGAAATTGACTGGATCGATAATGATCTCCTTAAAGTTGAAATAAAAGGTGTGCATGGTATTTTGCCACCTCTCAATAAGTGCCCGAAGTCCAATTAAGTTTTCAACTAGATGAGTTTCATATGGGAGGATGGACATAATGTCATCAAAGCCTGTCATTGAGATTCGACCTTGGAAAGAAATCAAAAGTTCTTTGTACCAAGCATGAGCTAATCCAACTTTATCTATCTGAAACACCAAAACATTCGGAAGTCAAATCCTAAACCAACCATTACCCTAAAGACCCCAAATTCATAAAAAAATGATGAACAACCGGTTTTTAGTGATGAACAACCAGTTCCACATCAGGCAAAACTGACTATTCATGTTTAGAACCAGGTCAAAAACACAAGCAAAACCAGTTGTTCAGGGGGTAAAACTGGTTGTTCAAGTGCCAAAACTGGTTACTCATCATTGTTCGCCAAAAAATTCATCCAAATACACAAAAATCCAACCTAAACACATCCTAAACATTAAACCTAACCTAAATCAAGTTCCTCGGTGCACGGGTACTAAAAATTTCAAAGAAATTGCAAGGAAAACTAATCGAATATGAGAAAATATGCTTGGAGAGATCATGGAGCAAAGTAGGAGCCTCTCCTTGAAGCAATTTGATTGTTGGAACTTGTAATTCTCCATGTTTCTTAGTCAAAAGATGCACTGATTTTCATCTGAATGCTTTTGGAGTGCTCCGTTGTGCCATCCGAAGTTGTAGAGAATTTAGAGGATTTTCAAAGTATTTTTTATAAGATTTTATGGATAATATGGATAATATATGGATATGTGGATATAAATGGAAAGCTGGAGACTGAAATTACAAAAAATGCCACTTAAGGTGCAAAAAGGCTCCTGATAAAGCAAAATTTCACAGATAATTAACTCTTTCCTTTTTACTGCATTTTGGTATCATATTTCTACATATTTATTCAAAATAAAATTCCAGTAGCTTTTCTTTCAAAATTTGCAGTCTGTTCCATATTACAGTATGTTTTTAACTATCTTTTCAGTTTATAAAAAATTTCAAAAATTCAAATTTCTATTGTTCATTTTTAAAAATAAATCTCCTCCATGAGTTTTTCTTTAAAATTTACAATCGGTTTCAGATTATAGTCTATTTTTAACTGTCTTTTCCGTTTATCAAAACTTTCAAAAATTCATATTTCTATTGTTCATTTTTAAAAATAAATATCCCTAGTGAGTTTTTCTCTAAAATTTACATTCTATTTTATATTACAGTTTTTTTAAATTATCTTTTCAGTTTATCAACAATTTCAAAAAAATCAAACTTCTAATGTTTTTTTACAAAAATAAAACATATTCCCTAGTGGATTTTCTTTTTAAATAAAAAAATGGCAGTCATATTTCAAAATTATAATATGTATTCTACTTTGATTTTTCAAAATCCCCAGTGCTTGTTTTCAAAATGTCAAAATCATCAAATATGAATTTTCATTCTTGATTTCTTTTCTAATTTGAGACTCCATGCGACTCTCAAATTATTTGAGACTTCAGGTGATTCTCAACTTGTTTGAGACTCCAAAAGATTATTGATTTCCTTTCCAATTTGAGACTCCATGCAACTCTCAAATTATCTAAGACTCTAAGCGATTCTCAACTTGTTCAAGACTCTCAGCGATTCTTGATTTCTTTTCCAATTTGAGATTCCATGCGACTCTCAAATTATCTGAGATTCTAGGCGATTCTCAACTTGTTCGAGACTCCAAGTGATTCTTGATTTCCTTTCCAATTTGAGACTCCATGTGACTCTCAAATCATGTAAGACTTTAAGCAATTCTCAATTTTTTCGAGACTCCAAGTGATTCTCAACTTGTTCAAGACCCCAAGCAATTCTCGATTTCCTTTCCAATTTAAGACTCTATGCAACTCTAAAATTATTTGAGACTCCAAGTGATTCCCAACTTGTTTGAGACTCTAAGAGATTCTCAATTTCCTTTCTAATTTGAGACTCCATGTGACTGTCAAATTATTTGAGAATCTAGGCAATTCTCAGCTCATTCAAGACTCCAAGCGATTCTCTATTTCCTTTCAAATTTGAGACTCCAAGCGATTCTGAACTCATTCGAGACTCCAAGCGATTCTTAAATTGTATGAGACTCCAAGCGATTGTCAACTCATTCGAGACTCAAGTGATTCTCGATTTCTTTTATAGTTTGTGTTTCCAAGAGACTCTCAACTTGTTCAAGACTCCAAGCGATTCTTGATTTCCTTTCTAATTTAAGACTCCATATGACTCTTAAATTATCTAAGACTCCAAGAAATTTTTAGTTTTCTTTGTGAGTTTAAGACTCCAGGTGACTCTCAACTTATATGGGACTCTAACCGATTCCTAGTTGGTTTCAAAAACTTATGAAATTTTTAGTGTTAACTTGTGTTTTTAAGTTTGAGTTCATATGAAGCAATGAAAAATGACAAGCAGAAATGAACTTACGTATGATCTCTGAACTTTAGAGTATGTTTTTATGCTTTCTTAAAATTTGTGTGTGACGACCATAACATACAAATCATAATTCTTCTAACAAATGTGTTGGTAAGAACACATAATTCCTCCAAAGCAGGGGGCACATTGTTGGGGTCGTTTTTCAAAACCCTGATAGCCAATGATGAAAAACCTAAAATGTCCCATTAGACTGTCAATTTTATGAAGACAATTGAAATTCAAGCCATTTCAAAATTCACCGAACCTCTAAAACCAATAAGTACAACCCTATGTAAAGGTTGTTTACAGTCTATTTTCTATAGTTTTCAAACTAGTTTTGATTTTAAAAGATTTAGCTTAAAATCTCTTGAAGCCCTATTAATAAAAGTCAAACTTTAGTCAATGGGACTTTTTGATGGTCAGACAGTGCTCCTGGAGTTGAATTGCAGTCTGAAACTATCTTCTAAAATTCGAATGTGTTAGTGGGTCCCATTTGGCAAAAAGTCAAAATTTTAACCTACGATGTTCAAAACAAGTCCCACAACTGTCTACCTCTCCTTGTCCTTATCCTAAAGGAACAATTATCAAAAAAGGTACTTTCCAAGTAAGGAATATTCCAAATTTGGAATATATTAGGAAAAGTGTCAACTCTTTAAAGGGAGAACATATACTATTACCTAATAACCTTGAATATTCAAAGGAATTTACATTAAATGCTACTAACCTCAAATGCCTATAAATAGAAGCTTTAAGGAAAGCTTTGAGGGGCTTTTAGATGTTGAGAGAACAACTTCCATATAGAGAAAATTCTAGCACAAAAACCCAAAAAGATTATAAAATAATTCTCTAAAAAAGCCTTAGAAATTAGGGAAATTGGGAAATCAAAGGGAAATTTTGCCAAAATTCCTCTAGATCTAATTTGTCTCTATTTTCTTCTCAAATCCCTCTCAGAAACACCAAAATAAATCACCTAAATCCAAAAAAAAGCTATAGCAAATAAATTCCACACAAATTAAAACAAAATCCAAGCTCAAACTTACTAAAAGCACCCTTCCCCTTTTGAGTTTTGATCTAAATTATCTTCAATCAATTGGTGTTTCTTGGTGAGTTCTTGCCCAAATTCTGAGGATAAACATTTTTTAAAACATCACTCTCATTTATTCTTATCTTATTTCTAGGGTTTGGGGCACTGAAATCAAGTTTTGAAAGCAAAGGAGTGCAAAATCGTGTTGTTTAGACATGAATAACAGGTTTTGGCCTATGAACAACCAACCGGGTGTTCATGAGCTAAAATTGGTTTTTGAGCTTCTCAAATTGATTGTTGGACCCCTAAAACCAGCTATTCAAGCCCTAAAACTGGCAAGACAAAAGGAAAAATTAGTTGTTCATTTTTCTTCATCTAAATGACTCTGATAGTGGTTTTTAGGGTTCTAGAGGGTAGATACTTGCTTAAGCATGATTCTAACCCTTCCCTAAAATCCTAGATGATTGAAATGAAGTATTTTTACTTAATTTTCTATTTTTAAATGATTTTACAATTATTTTCCTTTTATTTATCAAAACCGGTTTACAGTGCTTTTAAAGTGTGATCGTTGTTCTTGCTTTGGTTGGATGATTGTGATTGTGATTGTGGGTATTTATGTGACTTCAAATTGAATTTTTTTTTATTTTATTTATGTTCCATGGTTAATTTTGATTTGAATTCATATTATTACCTTTGTTTAGTGTGTGTAATTGCCGTACGTTACTTGATTGTGCTTTAGTGTACTTTGATTGTTAATTTGTTTTTGTTGTGACATAATTTGCATAATTTGTGTCTTAAATTAGGGTTTTTATTATTTTTGAGTCATTTTAGTTGTGTTTTTCATCATAAATAATTATTTGTGCATCTTGGGTACTTTGTGTTGATTTAAAAGCATTGATGTCTGTAATTTATATTCTTGATGATTATTATTGTCATTTTGATACAAGTATAGTTTAAAAGTCTTATGGGTATTTATTTCCATATTTTATGCTTTGATTGAGTCCATTTTATAGTAATTTAGAGTTTAGATGTTTAGTAAAACTTTTAAATACTATTTTGTGTCCTTAATCTAACTCATGTTTATTCCTTATTGTTCTTGTCACAACTAACCTTTTCTCTACTCTTATATATTATACTACTATTCTCTACTTCTCCCTCAATTTCTCTTGCATTATTGCATTATCATGCATTCATGTGCCTTTATACATATCACTTGCTTATTGCATATTACTATCATGCGTGTGCTCATTTTTAGATTCTCTAGATGCATACTTGCATGTTTCCCAGCTTGCATCACTTGTATACTTGCATGCTTCCGGAATTTGCATCACTTTGCATGCTTCCCTAATTACATCATGCATTATACTTTTCATGCACCCCAAATTTATTTAATGCTTGTGTGAGCATTCATTGCATTAGCACCATCCATTGCATTATATATATAGCTTTTATTATCAATCTCAAGATCTCAATCTCAAGTTACTAACTTTACTAACTTTTGCTAACTTATTTTTAACCTTTATTTTCATTTGTTATTTTTTATTATCAATTTATGTTATATATTGTTATGATATATAAATTCTCATAATCATCTCAATCTCTACACATAATTATCATTTCTCTTTATTTTTGTGAGTTATTTATGTTCTTGTAATTTTTGCATTCTATTTGCAATTGCTACTTCTACTCCTTTATTTATTTATTTGTTTTAAGTTATAGTTTTATTATTACAAGTCCTTTTTTATATTATTATGAGTAACCGTGGGTTTGGGAGACTATTCTAACTCTCGTAGGAAGGCCTTTTGTACTTTTTTTGAATTCCAAAGGACATGGTAACTTTTCTGGACAGGACATCCATTCCGTTTATAGGACAGGGAAAAATGATTGGTCTCGGGGGGATGTGAGATGCTTTGTGTTTAGAGTCACCATTTGGTTTTTAGAAAATATCGGGTCACTCAACGAGTACCATCCCTAGTAGAGATTCTGAGCCCGAGAGATCTTGTATACTTTTGGGCTATTTCTCATTATGATACTTAATATATGATTACTGTAGCACCCTAGTTTCAGTAATGACAGTTGATATATGCACATTCACACAAGCACATTGATAATAACATAAAATATAGGAAATTCATCATGATTATTTATAAGGCTTTCCTAGTAAATACATTTGAAAAAGGAAAAGAGGATTGCGAAAATGTAAATCTAGTTCTAATCTACATTTAACACAACTATGTGCAATTCCATCTATTCATCCACTTGGATAGCAAATAAGCACAATAAAGATGATTAATATATAATGAATGATTAATCAGATGCACGTAGCTCATGCTCTTACAGGAATTATTACAAAGCATTTATAAATAATAAGATAAATAATAAATAATGATGATTGCATCATTGGACCACAATATCAAAGCTTTAGCTTAGATAAGTAAGCTTTTCATGCTTATTGAATGCATGTTAATGCAAAATGATAGTTTATTATAAGCAAAACAAAGCAGAGATTATTCAATCAGCATGCAAATTGCCAGTCTCATCACATAAATCATAACAATTTCTCAACTGCTGGCGGTAATAGAATAAAATGCAAGACATTAAAATAAAGTGCAAAAATGATTATTTGGTCCTTAGATTAGACTGAGCTTGTTTGGTGTTTTTAAAGCTTTAGATTTATAGGATTCTTAAGTTGTCCTCGTCGAGAGGTTGACAATGACGTGTGTAATGCAAATTCGTATACCTTTTGAAGCATGCTTTGACAAAGATGAGGGTGGGTTTGGTTTAAAAGCGATCTAAAAAATCCTACAAAAATGCAATGGGTAAGCCAAAAGTGTGTGAATTGGGACTCATGAGTCTTCAATTTTACAGTGTTTCAGTGTATGTAGGCCACCCCTAGAAATGGGACATAGAGACCCCTATTTATAGGGAAAAGTGTCAAAAAATACGTGATCACGTGTCCCAAGGCAAGTGTGTGCAAGCTTTTGCACTTGTGCATATGTACTAGAGCACATGATCATTTTTTTTGTGCATGATCGTGCCTCTGGTGCACGTGATCACCCGTAAGGGGCGCGTGATCATGCCCTCTTGCGCGTGTGCACACGATCATCCCGAGCTCCGATCGCGCTACTTCGGGGGTGCTTTTTAGGGTTTTTGGACCTCTTAGAATCATTTTTGATGTAAATTTTGTCAAAATTGGCTTCCAATTTTGCGAAGTGGAACTCCAGTCTTATGAGACGAATACCGATATGATGAGTTGCTCATTTTTTAGCAACAATTGCTCGAAATGAGCGATTTACCACTTCGATAATTCGTAATTCATAAAATCACGGTGTAACTTAATGATTCATAAGTTGATCTTGCTCTCTGAAGGCTCAGTTCAGTTTTTTGAGACTCATGATACGCTTTAGAGGTTGTACAAATGAACAGACACTTGTCATATTCGAAGGGACATTTTCATCATTGGACCTTTTTGGGGACAGTCAAAATTCGATGCATGACAATTATGCTTTATCTTGTCAATTACATCAAATTTTCCATTTATTTTTTTTGTTTAATTTGCATTTTGTTTGCTGTCAAAACCAAAAATAAATTAAAAATATACAAAAAGTTATTTTTCTTCTTTTATTAGGTAATTTATCTTTTATGATTAATAAAATACTATCTTTTGCATTCCTTTTTCAAATAATTTTTCTATAAATAAATCATTTTTCATTTTCTCTCATTGTATTTAAATATGGAATTTTACATTTTCCTTAATAAAAATTTATCATCTTCATGGTAAGTTTAATTTTGCTTAAATAAAATTAATACCTTTTTTTGTGCTCTAATTTTGGTGTTCTTTGTTGATCACAAAAATCATCCAAATGCAAGGATATAGATTACATTTTCCTTTATTTTCTATTTCTTAAAATAAAATGATTTGACTAAGTGTTCAATAATTTATAATGTGACAAATGTTCATCCAAGGTACAAAATTCATATTTTGAGGCCAAATTTGATGGAATATCATGTTATGAATTAATGGTGCACATAATAAATCAAATATAATTTTTACATGCTTCTCTAGACTTTTCCCAATTTAAAAATCCATTTTTATGCATCTTTCCTTTATTTTGATTTCCAAGTCACCTTTTTTATTTTATTTCTCAAAAATATCCAATTTCATTCCTTTTTAAAGTTAAACTCACTTTTTAACATTTTACTACTTTATTTTTGATGTTCAAAGTTTTTTTCTTTTATTTTTCAAATAAATTATTTTATTGCCCCGAAACTTGGAATATGGAGCAATCATGGAGAGAATATTCGCGAAATGTGTTAGCCATTCTCATCCCTCTTCTATTTTAATTTATTGCTTTTTATTGCTTATGTTTCTCATATTTCATTACTTAGCATGTATTTGTTTATAACATGATTTTGCCATAATCATCATGCCATGGGTTAATTGCTTGCTTTGTTATTTATATTTATTATGTTCATATGTTTTATCATTATTGCATGTTTATAATTAAATGCCATATATGCTATGATATGCTTGTGTGCTATTTATGTGCATTAATTTAGCATATGCTATGATCATGCATCATTATATTATTATGCCATTTTGCCATATCAATGCATCATTCTTCCATATTCTTATGCTCTTATTTGTATATATTGTGCTTGCATTTGCATGTAGATGTTGATGTATAATAGTACATAGTTCTTGAAAGCACTGTACATAAAGTAAGGCTGACAATGCTCAACATTCGGGTGGTATGGAGATTTCTCAAACAAAAGAGCCTAATCCTACTGACATCAAAATCTAAACCCAATACTTTATCCAATGGGCGAATGCAATTCCAAGCAAGGGATTTAGTTTGCCTAAGTCCCTAAAATGGATAATTTCTCAGGTGACATTGAGTGGCGACTCCCTTTTTCTCCTGCTTGAGTAAAGGGTTATAAGTTCATTTATGTCATCCCTAAGCTCTTTAATTACTCCCCTCACTATCCTTTATTTTCCCATAATAAGGAAAAAGGGTGAGTGATCAAAAGAGTGCCAAGTCAGACCTGCTAGCATCAACATCATGCGCGCGTGATGTAATGAATTCTACAAAATAAGAGGGTTATTGTGTATGCATGGTGTGACAGTTATAACCTTGCTTAATATGATGATGCAAAATGGTTGCAAGAAGATCGTGGGTTAGCATATGATGAAATGTCTGACATATGTGTATGTATGCACAAGAAAAGAAAAAAAATAAAACAAACACACCAATATAGTGTAAAACTTGCAAAACAAACAAACCAAACACAAGTGATTGCTCATTCCAACTTATCACTCCACGTAATAGAGATTTCTATCCTAGGTGGGTTTTCGAATCATAGCCATCAGGGGACTATGGTTCTGCTCTTGGACTAGGCTATTTTAATTCATGATGATCAGACTCAAGAGGTAAACTAGGGAACAATATCCAAATGTGCTCGAGGTAACTACACAATGTCAATGAAAATCCCAATTGCTAGGTCACAAGTGGCATCTATAGCTCATGTGTGCCCACGAGCATATGAACTATAATCAATATATGGGATTTAAGTTCCTGTTTCTCTCATCGATATTTGGTGTGTTTACCAAGAGACATAAGAGTTTCGTTCGATAGTTTACAATTTGATGCTTTTAGCATGAGTGCATGAGAACTGACATTATGACAGCAAATGGTGGCAGACACTAAAGATGTCATATAATTTGTAAAAATTAGGTCAAACGGACATCATTAAGATAAAAGTAGCATGCAAGAGCTAGGTGGGATCCTAGGGGAGATTTATATTCGTTTTTCTATATAGGTTGCGTTGGGCTTACGACTAAGGGCTCCTTTAGCGAGAATGCCCCCATATAACTAGGGTTACGAGCTTTGGTCAATGAGGCTGACATTCTTTTACCTACTCGAGAGAAAACAACACCCCATTTTAGGCTTGGGAGCCGAGTCGTGTCACTTTAAACCCTACTACAACTATCTTGATTGAGTAAAGGATAAAGGTGATAACACTAATCTCGTTGCCCCATGACTTGAATGGAATCATGGTGGCAATGTCATTTAGTATTATCGAGGGTTTAGGGACCAAGGGTGCATGTGGTGACTGTAGCGAAATGCAATTATGTTATTGTGAAAGTGAATAAATAAGTCATGCATAATAAAAAATAGTCTTTCATTCATACCCTCAAATCAGTAGTCCCCATTAGAGTTGCATAAAAATAATAAAAGGGAAAAATTAAAATAATTAAAGTGGTAAAGATGTCATTTTTACCATAAAAATATCCACTTTATGATAAAAATGAAAATTTTACCCTAAAAGGGCATAAAGGCAATAAAAATTACAAAAATGCAACAAAAATAATAAAAATATAGAAATATTAATATACATAAATAAAAATGCAGAAATGAATAAATTAAAATGATAAAGATGATATTTTTACCATAAAAACATGAACTTATGATAAAAATACTAAGTTTTCCATAAAAGGCATAAATATAACAAAAATAGCAAAAATATAATGAAAATTATAAAAATGCAGAAATAAATATGCAAATAAATAAAAATGATAAAGGTGACATTTTTACCATAAAAATATAGACTTTACAATAAAAGGCCAAATTTACCATAAATAACATAAAAGTAATAAAATTGCAAAAAGAATATAAAAATAATAGAAATGCTAGAATATTAATATAACAAAATAAAAATACGAAAAAGAATGTATTAAAATGATAATGGTGATATTTTTACCATAAAAATATAAACTTTTCATAAAAGGGATAAAAAACAATAAAAATTGCAAAAAGGCAATAAAAATAATAAAAAGTGCATAAATAATTATATAAATAAATAAACATGGCAAAAATGAAGCAATGAAAATAATAAAGATGACTTTTTTACCATGGAAATGTAAACTTTATGATAAAATTGCCAAATTTACTATAAAAGGCATAAATACAATAAAAAAAGTACACAAATACCACAAAAATACTAAAAATATAGAAATAAATAAATAAAATTACATGAATGAAAATATCAAAGTGATAAAGATGACATTTTTATCATAAAAATATCACCTTTATGATTAAAAATGTCAAATTTACCACAAATAGCATAAATACAATAAAAATAATAAAAATGCAATAAAAATGAGAAAAATGCAGAAATATTAATAAAATAAATAAAATGGCAAGATGGTCATTTTGATGCACGGGCTTGGGTTTAAAACCCACACTCATTGGTCTTCAACCTAAGCTCGTGGGTTGACCCATCCTTATGGGCTTTTCCCCTACTTTTGGTCCTTTTTTTAGGCATATGTTAGCTTTTTTTAGGAGTTTTGGTTGCTTTTTGGTATCTTTTGGTTTCTTCGAGTTTCTTCTCAGTTTGAGCACACTCGAGAGAATTTCTAAAGAAATTTCCTCCATGTCTTATAGACAAGAATCCTTCATTATCGAATTTTTAGGGGACCGCCAAAGTTTAGGTATCAATAACTGTATTGATATTTCATCATTGGGTCCTCTATCGCATCCATACTCTAGTCATCCCAAATTTTGGTGCTTACAGTTGCCCCCTTTTGCCGCTGTTTGCTTTACGAATTGTGGCAAAGCAAATAAGCACACAATTTCAAGGGTAAGGAGTTATGATACTTACCTGACTTGTTACAGAGCGTTTGCCTATAACACTGAATCGTGCAATATTGTTTTCATTGTCCCATAATGTAAGCTTTGTGCTGCTGCAATCTATAATTGCTGGCAAGTTCTCTACCTTTGATGCTGCAATCTATAATTGCTCGCGATTAGCTACAACCCTTTCGTTGCTCACTTTTAATGCTACAGTCAATAACTTCTCTGATATAATGCAAATATGTTTAGTATTTAGTGGTAGTTTAGTCCTAATTATATTTAGTTTTCTTAAGTTTAGTATGTTGATTTTGTTATTAGGTTATTGTATTCACCTCTTTATCTTTATGGATTATTATGTAGGTTTTACACATATTTTAGGCTCAATTCATTCTTGGAAAAGACTTGGAGTTGATTAGAACAAGTTAGAAAGCAAAAAGAATAAATTTTGGAGAATTGATGCCTGTCACGATTCATCACACTTGGCACGACTCGTTACGAAGAGCGACTGTCACGAGTTGTCACACTTGGCACGACTCATTACAAGGGCAAGACACTTAAGAAGATTCCAGATTAAGCACTTTTCATATTTCAGTCATAACTTCTTCTAGAAACATCCAAATTAGATGCTTTAAGTTGTTCTGGAAAGATAAGACAAAGTTCTAGAAGTTTTATGAAGGAACATTTGATAGTTAAAGCAATCTGAATGGATGAAACTGCCCTCGAAGTCAGAGCATTTGTAAAGGGAGGTGACTTTTCGTATCAAGTGATGCCTTTTCAAGTGTGAGGCCTATAAAGAGGAGGAAAACAAGAGCCAGAAAAGGGGAATTTTGCTGATTATTAGACATTAACTTTTATTTTAGTTTTTATTAGAGTCTTTCTTATAAGAATTAAAAAGAGACAAAGGCCAAGAAGAAGGAGCATCAAGACTTAGTAAAAAGGGTTTTATCTTTTCTCTTATTTTCCCTTTTCTATGTTGTTAGTTGTTTTCTTTTGTTG
>CATIWM010299775.1:0-10671 GCA_949671775.1 Mallotus repandus
GCTTGTTCGGAGCAGGGCCAAGTGAACTTCTTAACTTCACAAACATCAGTGTAATGAGTGACGTCTGAGCATTCACTTTCTCTCTTCTGCCTTTGTCGGAACTTTCAACTGTAAATCCCTAGCCTTTGATATACAATGTCAAGCCTCGCTTGCAAGACATGCGCAAATTCACTCCAGCAAGCCTTCACTGCCCTGTTTTAACGATGTCTGGACCAGAACAGGTGTGGACTTCGTCTCGCTGGAAACTTGTTCTCCCCCCTAGCATCGGATCATACACTGTATACCGGAAATGAAACCAGGATACAGTTGTTGACGACAGACGCTCTCAGAGCATTCGATAACGACAAAACGAGTGAATGCTTGCAGGAAAGAGATTTTGGCAAACTTCGAACTCCCTGGGCGGGTCTTTCGCTAGACATTACATTACTAGTCATGTTCAGACCGTCAACCACCGTTTGGGAACCTTGCACATGGAAAGAATTCTAGTATAATCATGGCCCCTTTACTGTCGATCATGACTACCACTCATCCATTATCTTGTCTTTATGACTCCGCCGTGGTCCTCCGGTTCCGGGTTCGGCTGGTAAAATAGCTGGTGCTTGCGCTCCCATCCAAGCATTCGCCTCTGACCGGGTGCGCTCTCAAAGGATGACATCCAGTCGGAGGTATGGCAGCCGCCTGGCGTATGCGGACTTCGCTTGTGCGTCGGGGTGCTGCTATACCGTGGTGTAGACGGTCAATTTCTGCACTGAACCGACGATTCCACGAGGCAGCGTCAATGCTTTCGGTCTCGTTCCACTGAGGTGGGCCTGTGTCCCATCCGTCAAGCAGTTGGCTTTCCTAGAAGACAGTGCCGTCGGAAAGAATCATGATCGGAGGCTCTTTGGTGTTTGGCCGCGAGACTTCAGCAATTTCTCTCCCGCCCTACAGAACGATTAGCAAGGAATTCAAAGACATTCTATCAATGTAAGATTGACCTTCCAAGAGCCGGCCTCTAGCATTTGTGCCAAGCTCAGTTTGCTATCTCCGTCCAAGTTCAGCAGGCTATTCACTTCGTCAAGCAGAAGATCGAGAAACCCAACGGTCAAAGCTCGCCATTCCACAATCACATCGTCATCGGCGGTAAAAAGGGGTACAACCTCGACACTGGGCTGGCCATGTCGCGTCGCATTCATCTGGTATTGTTCAAGGCCGCGTTTCGCATCTTCTGGTTTGAGTGTGAGCAGTCCAGTATCTACAAGCAGCCCACCGTTTCGATATTCTGGTAAACCGGTCATGAGCTCAACTCCAACGAAGTGCACGTTGGCAAGCTTTTGCATAGGTACCATCAGTGAGTAAGTCAACCACTGGGTCAGCTTGTGGAAAGGTACTATGTTTCTCCAAGGCTGTGTAGGATCTGACGGCATTGATGTACATGGCCATGCATCACCGAGGGATACACCACTGATTTGAGTACGGGTGTTTGGCCAAATGTCTGCGAGACCATCCATAAGAGTGTCCCAGAGTGTTGGAAGTGGCACGATAGGTACTGACGAAGCATGGGTTGTCGGATGAGCGAGCAGGTAATCAAGCATGTTGCCCGGCCGTGCCTCCGGTCCAAAGATCTGTGGATTTAGAAGAGCATCGCCTAGTCGGATGAGCAAGCTAGTCCGTCCTTCCAAGCCATCAATGGGGTTCTCATCGGAGACTTGTAACCCTCGCGCCATACGTTCCGTGGTTAAATTCTTTAACGCGGCACTGTCGACCTGGCAAGGTTGGTCGGGGTTGCTCGAGAAAAGACCCATCTTAAACATTTCTAGACTTGCAACGGCGAGACCTTCGCTACGCTTAAAGAATTTGCCGCTTTCTTTGCTCTTGTACTGCCATTTCGTGCCGGCTCCAGCGTCCAAAAGCACGGACACCAGGAAGAGATCTAACAAGCGTCTGGTACGTTCCTGTGAATCGACTGTGCTAGGCCAGGTCGCCAGCAATTGATCCACTCTAGGTCGTCCACCTACGTCGAAATGTTGCCATCGGCCATGAGGTGGAATACTACCATAGTCGGGCTCAAAATCGCGCTATGATGCCTGTCAGCAACTGTTCGCATATGAAGGTCGCAGTGTGCTTGCTCCTACCTTGATGATAGCAACGACATAATTGGCAGTGTCAGGGAACTTGGACATATCAACGGTGAAATGTTTCAGTTGGTTCTGTTTCGCCTTTTCCAACACCAATGCGCTTCTTTCTCTGACAGCATGAATGCTGCGAAGGTATCGAGCGGGGTCGATGTGTGGGTCGGGGGCCCGTGGCAGCGGAATGTCAGGAATGTTGGCCATCTTGGAAGGATGAAGGGATGCGCGTTTAGCGTTGGGGAGTACTTTGAGGATGTGGTCGCTGTTGTCGACTCGATGTCTGTGTCGGCGAGAGAAGAAGCCCATGGTTGAGCTGTGCTGTAGTAAGGCTCCTGGCGCGCGGGGTGCGCCGTCAGCCTCGCTATCGTGCCCTGCCGATCGGCTTATGATGAGATCAATGGATCAGATAAGGGTCGAGAATGATGATGACAATGAAGTACACACGCATTTCGCTGAAATAAGAGAATTGATGTGAGGTGACCAGGTTAGAACTGCTCGAGAAAGCCGATGTAATCGGAGGAGGAAGGCTCAATGCCTCTTCCTACTTGAGCGCATTGCGCCTACCCACTCAACAAGTTCTTAGGAAAACGTGATTTTGGCGGGAGCTTATGCAGGAACGAACGGCTTCCGAATTGCGTTACTACCTAGAACAAGAGAAAACCCCCACGTTATCTCGACCAAGTGTAGGCGAAGGCCATAGCAATTGGATCAATCGTTACCTTGCATAATATGTTTACTACCTTACTCTGGTTAACAACGTTCGATTCTCCTTCAGCTCAACTGCGCCCCGTGTCGTCGCTACAGATCCATAATCTAGTCAACTACATTAGGAGGTAACTTTCGATAAGCACGTTCGATAAGCACGTTGTGTGTGCATCACGAAGGATTCACCGTTGCCGTTTTCTATGATCCAATCCCATGTACCTATGTATCTCACGCAGCACTGAGTATTAATGGCAGTGATGGATAGCGCACAGCAGAGCACCGCGAGATCGAATGCGTTGTCCTTTGAATATCGCTCTTAAAAATTGATGCATGGATTAAAGGATCCTCACCCAGCTGCACGCGGTCGATGCAGCCTTCGTTGGTGGCGGACGCTGGCGAGATTGTGAGGAACCATTGGCTTGAGGACTTAGACTGCAGTACCATCGATCTCGTATTGAATCGTATGCAGCTGAACACTCGAATGTTTCACGAGACAGTAGTTTGATCTGAAAGTCTTGTCGCCCAAAATCAAGGAATCAGGGCTGGCCTATACGGATGGCAGCTATTTTAACGCCTTTCTCTGGGTATCTCACCATTCAACACCTGAAGCGCCATGCTGAACGACCGAAGACATGATTGCTCATGCCACTTTGCTTTTTACCAAGTCGCAGAAGGATTAATCAGCGGCCCCATTCCTTCGCTTCCATCCCGTCTGGAGGCAGGGTCTCCACTGGGCCTTTGGACACTTCGTCCCAATTCGTACTGAGTGCTGTGCCATTGCTTTCGGTATAAGACTTCATCATTGCTCTTTGCGCTTCCGGCGTAGCCCCCTTGAATAGCTTCTTGAAGAAATGGTTGGCCTCGTCGCCCACGACCTCATCGTCATCTTCATCGCCAAGCATTTTGTCCCAATCCTTTGGTCCAGTTCTAGACGAAGTCGGATAAGACGGACCCGCAGATTTGCTTGCCTCTGCAAACACCGCGCGCTTTATAGCATCGTCTTGTACTGAATGGTCAGATCGAGTTGGCCCAGGGTTTAGTTCGTTGCTCTCAATGGCCGACCACTTTTGACCTTCAATTTCTTTGGCGAGAACGACTTCGATCTTGTTCTTCAGCACACGAATCACGCTCTTTTCTTCCTTGACAGCCGCCCAGAGAGGATCCAGTGCTAGCTCGTAGGAGGAGCCGTTCAACAATGGGAAAGAAATGTTGAGCGAACGAGAATCGATCGTAACTTTGGCATCCGATGGAGCTCCTTTGACTAGAAGAGTGAAATAAATGTTCTGTGAACTCTGATACCACTCGTAGCGGATTTTCGCTGCTGGAGTCTGCTCTATCGTGGACGGGGGAGAGGGTGGAGTTGGCACGTCGTTCCGGCTTTCCTTGCTGATTGTGGTAATTTCAGACTTGCTGACTCCAGCATCCGCTCCGCTATCGCTTTTGCGTAAGTCTGGGGTCTCTTCAGCGGTACATGCCAACCTCTCATCGTTCTTTGGAAGATTGTTGACATGTGTATCTACCTTTTTCCTCCACGAGTTACACATCTTATGGTCCGGCTGGGTCTGCCAAACCTTGTCGAAGATGAACTTAGCATCACCGTATCGCTCGAGATGATAAAGAGCGCAGCCACGGCGGAACTGGGCTTCGGTGATGAGCTCCTTCTTAGCTCTTTTTTGTGCGTGGACCACCGCATGCTCTGCGTCAGAGAGTGCCTCAGAAGCTTGCTTGTTGCGAAGATAGGCAGTTGAACGTTGGATGTAATAGTCAGGTGAGGTAGGGGAAGTTTTGAGTGCTGCTGTATATTCAGTGATGGCGACGTCGAATTTACTCTCCTCAAGCGCTTTCTTGCCGCGAGCAGCATGCTCCATGTTGATGAACAGCTGGGATAGAGAGCAGGATGTAGCTTCACGAGGAGAATGTGCAGACGGAAGAGATCTGCCTGTAGTCAGGACAGCTCTAGCAGGGCCAGGCAACAAGGCCCTCAACCATGCCACGCTAGAACGATTCTAGAAGCGCTCACCACGGATCTTCAGCCTGAGCCTCTCACTCATCCTCGCAACTACTTCTACCATTATCCGCCATGTCTCGCATGTCAGTGCAGACGTTCGTACTGTCAGCAAAAAAGCAGCTGCAGCAAGCCATTCGCCGTAAAGACTCGCCTCAGTTCGTTATTGGTAACGAGTCCGCCGATCTGGATTCCATCATTGGCGCCATAGTTTATGGTTATGTTCAATCAGGCACTCAAGAGGCCCTGCGGAGGAATGAAGCCGTCATTCCCATCACGAACATCCCGGCCGCTGACTTGAAACTCCGTCCGGAGCTCAAGGCCTTGCTCAAACATGCCCATCTTCAACCTTCTGACTTGATCACCCTGGATGACCTGGGAGAGCTACCGTTGCCGCTTGAAACCCCCCGATGGACCCTAGTCGACCACAATTCTTTGCTCGGAAAATTGGGCGAGCATTACCAGGAATCGGTTGTAGGTGTGATCGACCATCACAACGATGAGAACGCCGTGTCTCGAGAAGCGGAGCCCAGAATTGTTGAGAAGAGTGGAAGTTGTAACAGCTTGATCGTCAACTATTGTCGCGAAGCATGGGACACTATTTCCGCCACCTCAACAAATATAGGAGCTTCTCATGGTCAGGACGATAAGTTGATCGATGACATGGCTTACACGTCCACCTGGGACGCACAGGTTGCCAAATTAGCCCTCGGCGCTATTCTTATCGACACTTTCAACCTTCAAGCTAAGGAGAAAGTGACTGACCACGATCGCAAGGCAGTCAAATATCTCGAAGCCAGAATCTACCTCTCGTCGAAACTCGGTAAGCAATATGACCGGAACAAGTTCTTCGAGGAAATCAATTCTGCCAAGTCCGACCTTGATTCGCTTTCTCTAGATGAGATCCTACGCAAAGATTACAAGCAGTGGACTGAGAGCAGCTTGAAGCTTGGTATCAGTTCATGTGTGAAGCCGTTGAAGTACCTCAAAGCCAAAGACTCTAACTTTATCCCCGAGCTGGTAAAGTTCGCCCGCGATCGTGGTCTTCAGCTTTTCGCCGTCATGCCAGCTTTCACAGCTGACTCCGGCGGGCTGGCCAGAGAGTTGCTCTTATTATCAATGGACGGAGGCGCTGCAAAAGCTGCTGCCGAGAAGTTCAGTCAAGACGCTTCCGATAAGCTCGAGTTGAACGACCACCCTCTCCAGCGCGAATTCTCGGCCAGCAACTCTTCAAACTTGCCCTGGCTGCATGTTTGGTCGCAGAATAATTTGGCTGCGAGTCGAAAACAAGTTGCTCCTCTTCTAAGGACTGCCATGCAGTGAGCATATGTTTAATCCAATTGGGCATCTTCGAATATTGCTGCTGAGATCGTGTAACCCGGTCTATCACTCCAGGATGCGGAGTCAGCCCGCGTTCCAGTCTTACAATCGCTGTCAACTACCTTGCTTCAGCTTTTTTCGCACGTTGCCGTCACGCTGACCTGGCATGGCTGTCGCCGGAAGTTACTCTGTTGCAGCTATTTCTACCAAATCTAGCCGGGACAGACCTACCTAATCCGTTCTCAGTAGGTTAGGGGCTGTTCATGGCTATTCTGCTCTCGCCGTACCATTCGGAGTGATCAAGGGTGGACACGTGGGGTATCTTCAAGCCATAGAGGAGAGGCCGCTTGGGCAACACGAAAGAGACACTGACAGATCGTTTTGGCGATGTCGCTTCTCGAAATTCAAAAGCCGGCCATTTGGCTATTGTATTTATAGGGAAAGGCAGTTTGTCGGCAGAGCAGCGCATGGTAGACTTTATTGTCATCGAAAAGTTGAAGCAGGGAGACAGGTTGTGCAATGAAACTCACGAACATTCGTCGAAATCGTCGTGTCTTGCGATAATCAATATCTAGGCAGTGCCACCAACGGGTTTGACAACCTCTCTGAATTGTACGTGGGCCTTCCGTCAAATGTTGCTCTCACCCAGCAGCCATTGATGAAGTCGGGATCTCGGAGCTTCCGCCAACGTCATGCCGACACCTGAATGTTCCTGCAGCAACTATTTACTTGCTTGATATAACTACCTACAGATCTATTCTACATTGACACACTATCTCTCCTTGACGTTGCACAACTCTCCGACGTCTCTCCATTCACCGGCCTCCACATTTGGGCGAAGATGAATTCAGTCGCATCAAAGCGGCTCTTCCAAGAATACAAACATCTCACTACGGATCCTCCTGATGGCATTACAGCAGGCCCAGTCAACGAGGACGATCTTTTTGTATGGGAAGCCCTGATTCAAGGTCCTGAAGGTACACCATACGAAGGAGGTGTATTTCCTGCAGAGCTCAAGTTCCCAAAAGACTACCCACTCATGCCACCTACCATGAAGTTCCTTTGCGACATTTGGCATCCTAATGGTATGTATTGCTCATGCCCACAGTCCTTGTGGCTGTAATGATTTTGGCAAGGAAGTCACTTATCAATGCGTAGTCTATCCGAATGGTGTCGTTTGTATATCGATCCTTCACCCACCCGGCGACGACCCGAACCACTACGAACAAGCCTCGGAGCGATGGTCACCTATTCAGAGCGTCGAGAAGATCCTCATAAGCGTTATGAGCATGATTGCCGAGCCCAACGACGAAAGTCCGGCCAATGTCGACGCGGCACGAATGTGGCGGGAGCGAAGGCCAGAGTTCGAGAAGAGGGTGCGTGCCGATGTGAGAAGAAGCTTGGGTCTGTAAAGAGTGTGATGATATGCCTACTGGTGGAAGGGAGTAACGACTAGCGCGGTGCTTGGGGTGGTCTGCTTTGTATGGAATACATACATACGACGGCTATACACATATCTTCAACGATACTGAATCGAGTTTCGGCATGGGTGCGGGCCTGTATATTGAACCCGGGGCCTGCTGGAGAAGCAGAAGCCGACCTTCACCGCGCAAGACTACGTTGAGCGTGAATGAGCAACCATCAGATGGTGTTGTGTTTGAATGTGCGTAGGCTCGTGCCCTATCTGTGAGCCGAGACGCGCGAGGGACGTCTTTGAAGAGTGAAGTACTTATGCTACCAGATTGAAGCGCGCAATGTTTCTTGCCGATATATCCTACAATTTGGACGAAGTGTCCATCTCAGTATCAGAATCCATAGCAGGCGACTTCGATTCGTACTCGGCGTATGATCATGCCAAGGAATCACCTCAGAACCAAGAACCGATCTTGGCTCGTTTCGGAAGGTGCATTGGAACTGTGTCACTGCCATTGACTTGGCACGTCGTACAAAGATCAAGTCGCAACCTGATCTCACTCCAGGTCCAGCAGAACACATCCTGCGACATCATGTTTATGTTTTCGGCATTCGGGTTCCTCGGCGTCGTCGCTCTTCTCAATGACGCCGTCAACAGTCTAGAACTAACATTCAACAATACGGTTGTCAACAACACTCAATTCAGGCCGACGCCTTTGACCGTCAACTGGTTACCCGGTGACATCGATGGAGTGGCCGTATATCAAGCGGACGATGGCAGCCTGACGCTAGAGGATTATGCCTCAGCAACGAATGAGACCTTCGTGCCCGCCAGTCAAGTTCCGGAAGGCGTGCATGAATATTGGGTCCGTTCGGATCGTGCAAAGGTCTTGTTTGCCACGCAATACACCAAGGGCTATCGACACTCTTATAACGCCAGCTATGATGTTCTTGATGTCGCGTCAGGAGAGCGGACGCCGCTGGTGGAGGATCAGAACGGAGATATTCAGTATGCCCAATTTGCGCCATCGGGAGATCTGCTCGCATTCGTGCGAGCGAACAATCTGTTTATCAAGAATCTTGCGACCAATGAGACATCTCAAATCACCAATGATGGCGGTCCTGATCTCTTTCACGGCATTCCCGACTGGGTCTACGAGGAGGAAATCTTCGGCAACCGATTCACGCTGTGGTTCTCTCCGGATGCAAAATTCTTGAGCTTCTTGAGCTTCAACGAGACTGGAGTGGGCACTTTCACCATCGACTACTACATGAACAATTCGGAAATCGCCCCAGTTTATCCTCGCAAACTGGATCTTCGATACCCAAAGGTGGGAACCAAGAACCCGGTCGTGAGCCTTTCACTGCTTGACTTGGAGAGTATGGAACTTACTGCCGTGCCCGTTGATGCTTTTCCGGCGGACGATCTTATCGTTGGGGAGGTCGCTTGGGTCACTGATTCTCACGGCAGTCTCATTTTCCATGCTTTCAATCGGGTGCAGACTCTGGAAAAAGTCGTAACCGTATCAGTTCCGGCGGGCTCGTCGAAGGTGAATCGTGAGCGTGATGGCAGTGACGGATGGCTGGATAATCGATTGGCAATCCATTACGTTGGACCTTTGGCTGGCAACGATACTGAGACTATGAACAATGGGAGCTATTACCTGGACATCTCAGATGCATCTGGATGGGCACATCTTTATTTATTCCCAGTGGATGGCCCCGCATCTGCAAACGTGACCTTGACGAGCGGAGAATGGGAAATTCGAAGCATCTTATCAGTGGATACAGACCGTCAGTTCATATACTACACATCGACGGAACATCACAGCACCGAGAGTCACCTATATCGGATGTCATATTCGACGGGAGAGAAGACAGCACTTGTTGACGACACGACTCCAGGTTGGTGGACGGCGTCAGTGTCAGCCAATAATGGTTATTACTTGCTTAATTATGGGGGTCCAGGAGTCCCTCACCAAGAGTTGTATTCGACTAACAGCTCCAAGCCACTTCGTACAATCACGTCAGACGAAAGGCTCACTAATATACTGCGAGATTATCGCCTCCCTAATATCACGTACACAGAAATTGGCCCAGTGCCCGAGACAGAGTACACACTGAACGTGGCGGTACAATATCCCCCAAATTTCGATCCATCACGGCAATATCCAGTCCTCTTCACCCCCTACGGCGGACCAGGCGCCCAACAAGTATCCAAAGCCTTCAAAATACCGAACTGGAATACGTACATATCCACAGATCCCGAACTCGAGTTCATCACATACACCATTGACAACCGCGGCACTGGTTACAAAGGACGAAGATTCCGCAGTAGCGTCGCCGAGAAGCTGGGGGTCTTGGAAGCCCAGGACCAGATATGGGCCGCTAATTACCTCATCCAGAATAACTCGTTCATCGATTCTCGCCATGTCGCTCTTTGGGGATGGTCATTTGGCGGCTTCCTCACTTCCAAAGTCATCGAGACACAAGGCGAGACGCCTGGCCCTTTTACGCTGGGCCTCATTACTGCGCCTGTAACAGATTGGCGATTCTACGATAGCATGTATACCGAACGATACATGCGGACTCCGGATCTGAATCCGGCGGGCTACAATGTAAGCGGTGTACGCAACGCGACGGGTTTCAAGACCATCCTCGGGGGTTTTCGCATTTTGCACGGGTTGGGAGATGATAACGTCCACTATCAGCACTCAGCTGCGTTGCTGGACTTACTCGTTGGTGCTGGGGTCGGGGCGGAGAAGATGGATTGGAGGGTTTATACAGATTCCGATCATAGTATTCGGTATAATGGGGCAAATGTGGATCTGTACAAGTATTTGAGCAAGCAGTTGTTTGATGAGAAGAATCGGGGTGAGGGTATGGTGGTCCAACATCAGTGGAGTAAGCGGGAAGTGGTGGATTTTGGTGGTACTGTGAGGACAGAATTAATGATGAGATGAACTTCATTATGCTAGGTATACTGCTATGTGATGATATATGATTATGGGTACGACATCGCATTGCCTCTAAATTCGCTTTCCGTAATCGTAGCCATGGCTTCGCACGACCTGTGACAGGTCGTCGGCCTGAAACTGGAAAAAGCTTCATGTTATA
>CATIWM010299823.1:0-25046 GCA_949671775.1 Mallotus repandus
CAATAACATGAGATGTGGAACCATCAGCTAAAGTAACAGGATAGGTAGATTTATGCGATTGAAAATTAAAAAATAAACTAGATATAGGTAGATTTATGCGATTGTTTTCCTGCCTCAAATGTGTTCTGACGGCTAACAAGAGCACTGTTAGCTTGAGCAGGTTGAACAGTTGGCGAATTCTCTGTACGGAGCACCCTACTAAAAACATCTTGTAGAGAAGAGATCTCTAAACCAGAAAGAATTTGAGATTTGGCAGTCTCAAATTCAGATGGAGGACCAGCTAAAAAACTCATAACAGCTAGCTTCTCCCGTCGAGTTTGTTGTACACTTACATCAGTGCTGAAAAGAAGCAGCATGTTGAGTTCTTCATATGTTCTCTTGAAATCCATGAAGTAATTGGTGAGAGATCTTTCGCCTTAATCTGCCCTGTAAAATGCTTTGCATACGTCATAGATACGAGAGATATTTCCTTTTCTAGAGTACAAAAATGCTAAGTAGTTCATTAATTCTTTGACCGTTCGACAGTGAATTATTAAGCCAACCACCTCACTGTCAATAGAATTACGGATTTGTAAGAACAATCTAGCATCATCTCTCATCCAAGACAGTTTAGACTCATCTGTTAGAGGATCATCAGTCAAATGACTATCCATAGAAATACTGAGCAAATATAACTCAATAGTTTGACTCCAATCAAGGTAGTTTGTACTATTGAGATTATGTTCCGTAATTTTGGACACCATCGGAACTATATTAGGGACAACTATATTCTTTTTATCAGCCATATTCACCACAAATTTTAAAATCACAAGATACGGGAGGTTTAGCCTTCCAATAATATAATTAAATAAAGGAGGCTTAACCTGCCAAATTAAAATAATAAAATTAATAAGGCGGTCAAACCAACCAATAAATGAATAAAATAGGCGGTGAAAAAACCAGCCGTATAAATAAAAAGAAATAAATAAATAGGACACCTTTTTTTTTTTAAGACAATAAGTTCAATAAAAGAAAATTAAAAAGCTCTAATTTACTCTTGGCTTAAGCCACCAAAGTGAGAGTATATCCAATTGATTATTAGCCATGTAATTAGACAGCAAGGAATCAAGGCACCACGCAAGCAGCTGGCTACCAAAGCTGCAGATTCCTGTTGTTTCACGTCGATCGGAGCAGATTCCAGCGACAAATGCTCCTCCCTGGACTGGCGATGGCAACCAAAAGCTCTCCAAAGGTGATGACCTGAGTTTGATAGTCACCTTTCACTCACACCCAAACAGCCCAGCACACTCAAACAGCCCAGAATGTGATTTTATTAACCCCAGAAAACCACCAGCTCTGATACCATGTAATTAGAGAGCAAAATATAGAAATGAGAAGAAAAGATTTTTTCTTCTTTTGTTTATCAAATGTACAAACATATATATAGACAAATATGTAGCTAGAAAGTCTTCTGCAATGGCTAGAAAGTCAGTTATACAGGCTGTAATAGTCTGACTGTCAGAGCCCTTCAGTCTGACAATCAGACTGTAATATTACAGTCTGTGATTACAGTCTATAACAAAGGTCGTAACTAGTTAGTCCATAAGCACTCGCCTAAGTGGACCAGATCAAGTCTGATCCAAGGGAGGGCACCTTAGGTAGACAAAATCCGCATTTCAAAAGCCTGGGATCCTGTTTTTTGGATGACTTTAGTAAAGGGACTTCTCTACTCCAGTGTCGTAGATTTCTGCCATTTCCGGAAAGTTAACGGGCAGCCGCCCCTTCTCCTTCTCACAATGTTCCCGAACTTGCTAAAAAAAAAGGGATCAGTGTGGGGAACTTCCGCTGGTTCTGGAGCCAGCGGGTTCTAAATGACCTCCCCCGTATGGCCTTTTCTTTATTTAAATCAATTGTGTACGTGTACTTATTTCTTGAGTTAATTTGATGTGGTTAAGTTAGTGCAGTGAAACAGGTAATGGGTGACATGCCAATGCCAAAGGTCATCTAAAATGAATAACCAGGGTTGACACTTAGCTACTGTTCAAACTAACTTCTTGTTGTCACCAATGTCCTTTTCTGCTCCTGTTTGGCCATGTTCCTGTTTTCACCTGCGCCCGTTGAATTGACTATAATATTTAAGGAGCTTTTGTGTGTCTTGATAGAGATGTTAGATTTGAGCTTTGGAGCTTGACATTTTATTGACCTATTTTGGGCAATCTGCAGTGAGTCAGAGAAGACTTGAACATGTGCCAAATTCCCTTTCCCCAAGTTAAATGACAACTTTTGTCAGCCTAGATATTTTTGATTGGTAACAATGAATTGACTGTTGCAAAGTTTGCAATTTATTAGTGATATGGATTATTATGTAGTTGCTTCAGCTTTTTGTTGTTTCATGTTTAAAGTAGAAATTCTGCAATAACGTTGTGAGGTTTCTTTCATATAGATTGAAGCTGTTCAAATGCCTGAAGAATACCGTTATGAGGTAGTTTCTTAATCTATATTTACTTTTCAGTTTATACAAACATGAACACTCCCTCTGATATTCATTCACAATGTTCACAAATTTCGTGTTTATTTTTCACCTGGTCTAGAAGTAACTCCAAGTATTTTGTCTGTATTTGTTCTACTGGTCTCCAAAGTTTTTTAAATTGATTAGATATTTTGTTCTTATGAGGAGGAAATAAGTTATCATGTGCCTATCAAGCTTCACTCACTCTTCAGTCTTTGAGTAGAACCCTTTGAGGTTATCCTGTAGATCATAATCTATATACTTTATTATGAATGCATGTTTCTAGATCAATAAAGCCCTAAAAAAGTGATTTGGGCTGAGTTTTTTTCAGAAAATTAATTGGGAATGCTAACCCTTCTTTTGAAAGGTTGCTTATATGGTTATGGAGGATAAGGCGGCCCACAAGTTCCTTAAAGTTCAAAGTTGTTGGTAGTATTTGCACATTGATTGGGGCGGTGAAATTTGTTGTAGCAATACCATGTCATGGATTGTAGAATGTTATCTTGACCATTATTTCATAATGTTCCTCGTCCCATCCCTCTGTCCTCTCTGGTCTGGAATGATTCAGAAGTGCCCCATCATGCATTCATAAGTTTTTCTTTCGTCTTTGTGCTGCTACTAAATTACGTAGAAGCAGCATTCTAAGTTGAATTGATCTTCTTCAGGTTTCAATCTTATGCAACGACTGCAATAAAACCAGCAAAGTAGCGTTTCACATCATCGGGCTAAAGTGCTGTCACTGCAAATCATATAATACGCGGAGGATTTCAACACCAGATGGTCAATGAGAGTCTTACTAAACAATCAGCAATATACATTTTCAAGTATTTAGAACTGCTAAAACTTGCAGCGGGAATAGGTTTGTTTTGGCAAATTCTCTTATGCTATGTTTGAATGCTAAGGGTTTGAGCATAGATTTGGATTTCAATTAAATTTTTTGTTTGAAAACTATATAGATTTGTATTCATAAGGATTTGAAATAAATCCATAATAAATTTTAAACCTCATTTAATAAAAATTTGAAATAACATGTAATTATATATTATTTGAAGTCTTTATGTTTGAAATTTAATATTTGAAATTTAAAATTTCAAATCAGCTGGTTGCATTTCAGCACACTCTTGTTGTATTCATATTCCTTTAATGCGCACAAGTTGAAAAAAAAAAAAAAAAAAAAAAAAGAGAGATGTTTGCTTCTGCATCCTACTAGCGTCGCTGAGTTATTTATTTGCAGTTTTCTTTTCACTTGTGCGTTTCTCACAATCTAGCTAACAAAGTGCATTTGCTTTAGGGTAAAGGTGCATTTTGCCCCTCATGTTTTGTCCGAGGAGCATATCTGCCCTTTTTTTTTTCCAAATATATTAGGTTAATGTTCAAAACAAGTATTTAAGCACCTCATATTGAGGTGGCATAAACGGTAGTGAGGACCGTTAAATGATTGAATGGCATGGCAAATATTGGACTGTTTACAATCCTCTCCATTTAGACCCTCATCTTCGCCATAGAAGCACCTAAAAAAAAGTGCAATCAAAACAACAATGGCATCGATTAAAGAAGAAGACATAAAAATTATTAAAGCTAGTTCTTGAAAGAAAAAAGGGAGAACTGTGATTAATTAGGAATTAGCGAGGAATAATGCTCAGAGAATCAGCAGGTTCATGGTCTAAGCTCTGCAGTGCTCTGCTCTTCTTTAACAGAGGCTCTGGTGAAGATGATACTAATGATGGTGCCACTTCCCAAGACTCGTTTGAGCTGTCTTAGCTAAAGGACACATCTATTACATCGTTTGGACGTCCTGGATCAGAAGCCAACTCACGTTTGTTTGATTGTCTCTCATGTTCTGTTGACACCAATTCCAGTATAAGCACACTGCAATCTTTCACCTTGTCCTGTTTAGAAATTGTCAAAAATTCAAGATTTCAGGATATCGCGTGAATGGAATGAAAATGAGATACAACACAATAAAACGAAAGGAACAAGAAACTAACCTTATTGATTCCAAGAACACCCAATAGCTAGCTCTGGTATTAAGCACCAAGACAGGGTTTTATACCATCAATTGCATGCAACATTGTAGCAGCAGCAATTACAGAAGGAAGATAGGAAAGATTAAGCCATACTTATAGCAATTATGAAATATATATTTAATTAGCGAAATATGCATGAATTATCACTCAAATTATAAGCAAATTATTGAACATTTTATAATTATCTTACGAAAATCAATTAGCTTTTAGCTCACCACACAGATGACCAAAAAATAGGACAAAAATGATAGGTAGAACTCCATGTTTTACCGTCAAAACAGCTCATATATGGCCTGCACATGCAGACCTCAAACAGTAATACATAAAGAATTATACAAATCACAGTATATACAAGCCATAATCTATTGTTTATACATAGAAAGAAGGAGAGAAGAAGAAAAACATAACAAAATCACTTATTCTCAACCTATACAGAGCAGCGGTCGCGCAATCACCTCCACTAAAATCACCTATTCTTACATTTCCTTTCATTTTAATTTGTTATTGCTCCACGCCAACCGCACTTGAAAACAGGTGAGATGGAAGAAGTAGGGGTTATTTTCATCCACGGTACCAACATTTGGGCCTGTTACCACCATATTACCCAACTTTTGTTTCGTAACATAAAACCTACCAACATTTGTTCCGATTACCAGAAAACGGTCCGGACTTATTTTCCAACTGATCAAGATGACCTAGCACAGACGTGGCAAACATGTGTCTATGCTAATGTCAAGCTGGCGAACTCACATCAGACATGTCATCAAAATGACTGACATGGCGCCACGTGTACAAATATCACAAATCAGTTTTTATTTTTTCTTATTAATTAATAATTAATTAACCTAATTAACCATATTTCCCAAAAAAATTTTAAAAAAAAATTTTGCCTTTAAGCTATGTTTTCCCTCTCTCCATCTATGCCACTTTCATTTTTGTTTTGGCCTTTAAGTTTTTCATCATTTTCAATCTCCCACTCTCATTTTGCTCTAATCGCCCACACTTCTACACTCTCGTTCATAGTTTAGTTTGCCTTTTCCTCATGCAAAAATTGAATCCAACAAAACATGCAACACTAAACCAAAGTTCCTCATCTACAGAAATTAGTTTTAAAAATTTATCAAAACCTTAGATCTATTAGATTAGATACAGAGCAGTGAAAAACTTTAATCGCACGAAAGAAGCAATGGAGATACCCAATTGTCGTTGCAGAGTTAAAGTAGCGGTGAGAACGTCATGGACCACTGCTAATCCCAGCAGAAAATTTTTAGGATGCCCAAATCAACAATGTTACTTTTTCCAATGGGTAGATCCTCCTATACATGCAAGATCAAGGGTTATTATTAACGGGCTACTGAAAAAAATTAACAAATTGGAGAATGAAAATAACGCAAGAAGGAATCAGAAATGGTCAATACTAAAAATGGTTTTGGTTTGGCTTTTTATTGGCCTTGTGTGTAGGTGTGTGTGGATGATGTAGCAATTGTTGGCCTTGTGTATATGTGTTTGTGGATGATGTAGCAGTTGTTGGCCTTGTGTGTGTGTGTTTATGGATGATGTAGCAGTTGTTATTGTAAAATATGTATGTTTAATTTTAGCTTAATATGTAACATGCTCTGTAACAAGGATTAATATGAATAAAAGATCTAATTTAGTTGGAAATCTTGTGTTGATTATCAACTGCTATAATTTGCATACAAATTGCATACAAGAACCTGTGCTACTACTATAATCATGTGAATTGGACAAAATCAGTAAAACAAACTTATGTGTAAAAGAGAACAAGACACAAAAGCTAACTTGTATTCAAAATAAAACATGGAAATACAGGTAAAAAAATAAACACATTCATCTGCTAAGAATCGATGAAGATATATTTATATAAAAGTAGCAATTACACTCTTTCATAGTTGGTACAACTAATGTTTCATCTTTGAAACAAAAAAAAGGGATTTTTTGTTTCAATTATGAAACACAAAATAATGATTCATGTCATGCATAAATCACTAAAAGTGGCCAAAAAATTGTCCTCAGTGCATAAATTCGAGGTTTAACATCATCGATTAACTACTACACACTGCCTATATTATATATTTAAGCTTTTCTCCTCTTAAAATTGATCCCATATCTTGATTCCAAATCTAGTCCTAAAGAATAGCTATTTTGGCTTCCATAGTATTCAAATCAGTTAGCGGATGGTTCTTCAGCAATGGTGCTCCTTTAAGATGCTTCGACATTCTGACTCCTTTAATCAACCTAAAATAACAAACACAGAATAGTTGAACACATAAATCGCATAAAAACAAAACACAAAAATGAACTCCACTCTTCACCAAAACCAACAGTAAATAATTATCAACTCTTCACCAAAATCAATAGCAAACAATTATCAACTCTTTACCACAACCAACGGCAAATAAATTATCCACCCATCACCCTAACAAACAGCAAACAATTAATTTACAGTGTTTCCATGAACTGGAAATGGAGCATTGGTATTTGATGAGTCAATAATAATATGATTAGTGCCCTGGAAGGAAGAAAAAAGCTTACTCCATACTGTTGTTGAAAAATTAAAAAAAATACACATTTGCATAAAATAAAACAATATTTCTCACATCCATCATCCACTGAAATGTAATTGGAGTTGATGGTGCTGTTGAAGTTGCAGGCATTGAAGTTGATCCACTAGCTTTCTTTGATAACTAGTATAAAACAAAATATTAAATTTAACAAACATACTACAAACTGAATGCATAATAAAATGAGAAACTTACAGTGTGGTGCCTTTTGTTATGGCCAAGATAACCACACACACTGCACTTGATAGTCACAACTCCTTTGAGATTCATTTTTTGCGTTGGCTTGTTATTTGCTGATTTTTTTTTAGTTTGTTCGTCGGCTTCCTTTTTTCTTGTTGTTGTTTTAGGTCCTCTTTTGTTTTTTGTAGGAGAAGGTGCAACTATAATACCTGGTGCATCACATACTTTCTCCTACAAGTTGGGTCCATTTGTAGGGTTAATAACATGACTGTATACCTTGTTGAATGTTTGCACATAGTAGCATACATCCACACATTTTTCAGGCTCTTTATTGTTTTCTGTTATGCAGGCACATGCATGTTGACATGGAATGCCTGTGAGGTCCCACTTTTTACATGTAGATATTCTCAACTCCATGTCAACCACAAATTGCCCATCAGTTCCAGTGACTTGAACCCTTGAAAAGCCTGTAAAATCTGCCTCATAGCCAAAAGACAAATCCTTGTTACAAGCTTTTTTCTAATTTTAGGACACATTTCTCCCTTAAATCTTTTTCCCTCTTGTTGCTTTGTATGTATTCTCTTCATGAGTTGAGACCATATCATCTCCAGGATAGTAATAATTGGCTTCTCTCAAGCTTCCAACAAATACTTGTTAAAGCACTCACTTAGATTATTCAACAAAATATCACATTTGGCTATGCTACTGAAACTTACTCGACTCCACTACTTAGAAGGCCTTTCATTTAGCCACTCTTTTGCATCTGGATATTTCAGTGCTATCTGATCTAACCAATACTGCAACTTAACAATATTAGTTTCCCTAGCTGCATTCCAAACCATGTCTTTTAATTCCTTCTTTTCTTTTGTGGTCCCGGTCCTAAATTTTGTTGACATATTAGTCCACATATGTCTAACACATTACCTGTGCTCAGAATGTGGGAAGAGATATGAAACAACCCTAATGAGTCCCTACATGTCATAAAAAACACAAACAATTTAGTTAATGCAAGAGGTTATGTGTTGGTGAAAATTATATATAAAGTACATATAACATACTTATAAAGTATAATATATACAAAAAAGAATTGCATACCTTTTGTCTGTCAGACATGAAAACCCAATAATAAGAGTTATACATTTTAAGGTCTTCTTTTAGCAATTCAAGGAACCATGTCCAAGTATCTATGTTTTCATTCTTCATAACAACCCATGCAAATGGAAAAATGCAATCATTTGGGTCTATGGCTGTTGCAGAAAGCAATTGGCCCTCATATGCTCCTTTCAACCAACATCCATCTAAGTAAACTAAGGGCCTACAACCTTCTTTAAATTCCTTTTTCAGACCACTTAGACATATATACACACCTTGAAAAACACCCTTAGGCTCTTTAAACTCCATAGTGCTGCCAGGATTAGTTCTCAATATTTCTTTTTTGTATTCATAAAGTCTACCATACTGCTCACTCACATCACTATTGATTGCTCTCAAAGCATGATCTCTTGCTCTTTAGGCCTTCATTTAGGAAAGTTTGAGCTTCAAATCCTTTTTAATTCTTGCCACAATACTCTTTATTTTCCAAGTAGGATCCAGCCGAAACTTTTCAATGTACTTCTCAACCAGCCACTTGGCTGAAACATGAAAATTTTTATAAACCTTACCACACCTATGCTTCAAATCAAAGGTCCTCAACTGAAAGGTTTTGTTTTCAGGATCATGTTTGTTGAAATTGCAAGCATAAATCCAAAAGCCACATCCTTTGTAACATTCGCACCTCACTTTCATTTGATTATTGGTTGGAAAATGGAGTTGGTATCTCTTATTAATGCCCCACTATTTACAAGCAGATTTGAATTCTTCCTTGTTACTAAACAATTGGCCAATAACAAAGATTGGGTTGTTCAGTTCTTTCTCTATATTAAAGCTTAGAAATCTTGTTCTTTTTGGCTTATTGCCTTGTCCCTCATCTTTAGAATCTGATGCAGAATTCAGCTCATCAGAAGGCCCATAATTAGACTCCATTTCATTTGCTTCAAACCTTAAAGTTGCATCTACACCACCTGAATTTATTCCAACCTGCTTAATTTTTGGCCTTCCTCCTTTACCTTGGCACTGATAATAAGTTGAACCTTCACCTTGTACCTCTGTCTAGCCCTCAAAACCTTCTCCTTGTACATCTACCTAGCCCTCAGAGTCTGCAGATTCATCAGAATCTACTTGCCCATCAGACTCGCCTTCCCCATTAGCAGCCTGCTCAAGGTCATCAACCTCTTCATGCCCCTCAATATATGCTTGCACCTCAGTGTCAGTGTCAGTCCATGATTTCAGTTGGCCTGGCTCCTTTAGCACAAATATAAGATCTTCATCCCCATGGACTATGTCATAATCCAGATCAATGAAGTTATTGAATTTTTCTTTATTAGGTTCCGTAAGGTCTGCGTCACCAATTTCATCAGTCTCTTCTTGATCCTCAACACCTTCATCATCCCCACTAGGTACCCAATCCTCAATGTCTGGTGCATCAATATTAACCTTTGCAAACTCATAAAAAAGAACACCATCTTGCTGTTCTTTCCAGTAGGCATTACACTCTTCTAATAACCTTGTGAAATAACCACCAGATACATGCTTTTCCCTACTTGTAATAACTTATACACCAACTTCATTTACTATGTCTTCAGGTATAACTGAACTTTGCTTTAACTCAGTATCTGTACAAATAATTTATTAACAACTATATCAGCTTTGTCCTATTAGTTTGATTTTTCAATTCCAGTTAACAATAGTTCAGCATCCCAAGTAATATTTTGTTGCAATGACATTAGGGTTTCTTCAAAAACTACAACCAGCTAGGATTAGGGTAATTTTTCATAATTAATTCATAGAAGTGAAATTTACCTTTACATGAAGATGACATTTTTTGTTTCTGTGGCCCCCCACCATGAGCTTTATTTATTCTGCTCTATTGACCCACACACACCCCCACCTTCTTTACAACTTTATCTGCAAAAGTTCAAAAAGCGTCTTTATAATACATATGCACAACTGACATTCATCAACCAACATAGAAAATCACATTCTTTTTCATACAACTTGCATCTGAAAGTAACGAGAGAGAGAGAGAGAGAGAGAGAGAGAGAGGGCTTACCATTCTTAAAGCAACATGGTTTTTGATTCAACAAGAAGAACACACATTCTTTTCGATTCAACCAAAAAATTATCAAGATCGCTTACTAACAACGAGATTTTTCAAGTAAGAAAAGAGAGTGGAGATTTCAGAGATTTGAGTTGAGTAACCATTTTGTGATTGATGGAGAGAGGGAGGGTTCAAAACGGAGAGAGGGAAAACAGAGCTTAAAGGCCAAATTTTTTTTTTATTTTTTTGGGAAATATGGTTAATTAGGTTAATTAATTATTAATTAATAAGAAAAGTCAAAATTAATTTGTGATATTTGTACACGTGGTGCCATGTCAACCATTTTGATGACGTGTCTGATGTCAGTTTGCTAGCTTGACATTATCATAGACACATGTTTGACACATTTGCACCAGGTCATCTTGACCTGCCAGAAAATAAGTCCGAACTGTTTTATGGTAATCAGGACAAATGTTGGTGGATTTTATGTTACAAAACAAAAGTTGGGTAGCAGGGTGGTAACATGCCCAAATGTTGAGTACCGTGGATGAAAATAACCTAAGAAGTAGGTGTATCCCACAACCCTAACATGCTATCTCATGATCTTCAACAACTATTGTCACAAAATGCTTCGGCATGTGAACAAACAAAATTCTCAATTACTTCCCCTTATATTATTACATATTAGGAAAACAACAGTTTCTCCTAATCTAGCTAATTTTTAAAGGAACCCAATCTTTATTGTTTTACATCATTTTTTAAGTAAAAAAAAAACTCATCAATGCAATCATCAAATACAGCAGCAAGAACCCATCAATTAGACACAAGAATAACAAGAAAACCCCAGAAAACAATAAACAATTTGGCAAATTAGAATTACAAGAAAATCTCAGAAACATAACTCCCCATTCAAATAAAAATTTGATACTTCACTACTAACTTGATAGAAGGTGGAAAATAAAGAAAATTAAAATTACTCATTTTAAAAATAAAATCAAAACAAGGTAATAATCTTGCACGTGCATGTTGGCATAGATGACAGACACAGTGTTGTTGATATAGCTACAAGGCGGTGTGGTGGTAATAGCAGTCCGGTGATGATGGCCTTGATGATAACAGAGTTGGTGGATGAGAAGAAAACAAAAAACGAGAGAAACTGTGAAGAGGAAAAAAAAAGAACAAAAAAAAACACTGACCCTGGGATGGTGGTCGAGATTATCAGCAATGAGGAGGAGGGCTAAAGAAGAAATAAATATATATATGTATATATGGTGGCCAAAATGAGGAGGAGATAAAAACAGTGAAGAGAGGAAGAAGAGGTTAACCGTCGCTTTTACCCTTCATAGAGAGCAATGGTTGGACAAATTTTTTTTTCTTTTAAAAATTGTATATCTAACCTATTTAATGCCACGTCATATTAAAATGCTTCACAAAAAGTAAAAGAAAACGTTTGTTTAAGTTAAAATTAGCTTCCATTGAATGAGGGGCCTGGAAATATGACTTTGATCATTAATCTAATACATTTGGATAAAAAAAATCATATCTGGTCCTAGAGCAAAATATGAGGGGCAAAAATGTATTTTTACCCTTTACTTTATGGTATGCGTTAGCTATTTTACTAAATACTTGAAATGAAATTTTCATTCCGAAAACGCATACTGAATTAGGGTTGTGCATCGAGCAGGTTCACATCGGGTCGAGTTTGATTTTTTTTTTTTAAAATTTCAAATTGATCTGAACCAAAGTTATTTCGGTCAGTATCTGTCGGCTTTCGAATTAACGGAATAATGTTAAATAAAATAAAGAAAAGTAAAAAGCAAAACTATTGTGGTAGTCAAAACAGCTAAAACGCGCCCCTTCTCTTTAGAGACCCGACATTTAAATACAAGTTTATCGTTTCTACCACTTTGCTAAACCAATTATATTGCTATGTTTTAGGGTAAAAAATATATATAATATAATAAAATTCAGTTTTTAGTCAGATCTTAAAATTAAAACTGAACTGACTCGGTTTGGTTCAGTTTTGAATCGGATTTTCGGATCAGTTCAGTTTTATACACCCCTATGCAGAGTTGATTCTCTCGGTCGCTGGCTCACATGCATTCATATGAAAGTAAAGAGGAGGCTTGGATAAACTTTTGGGATTTGGCAGAGGAGTCATGGGATTTGGTCAGCAACCTTTTCTTTTCTTTTCTTTCCTTTTTTTTTTAAATCGTCAGCCACCTTTTCTTTTGAATTGTCAGCAACTTTGAGACATTAATGGCATGGACCTGTGATATGAACCGCGTGATTGTGAGGTATCATGTTCCTTTTTAATCATGGTTTAAAGATTATACACATAAATTAAAAAATATAATTAATATGTATAAAATATTATATTATTTTTATAATAATTTTTTTAATTAATTATTAATTTTATATATTTTTAAAAATAATATACCGAATAAATAAATATATGATAGAAAAAAAGTTATTAAAATTCATTGGTAATTAAAAACATTAAATAAATTAAAACAAAAAATTCAACCTAAAACGACAATTAAAAAGAAATAGAGATAGTAGTTCATATTTATGAACTCTACTTAAGAGATATTTAAATTTAAATTATAATATATATAATCGTGTTAAATTAATTATTAAAATATTTTTATTATATTTATGATTTTATTTTGATTGGACCGAATTAATTAAAATCTAATAAATTCAAATTACTAATAGTTGAAACCAAAGAAGTTTGTATTTGATTTGCGTTATAAAAGATGGTTAGTTTTTATTTGATTTGCATTGTAAAAGAAAGATAAAAAGGATGGGCAATTGGATGGAAAAAAAAATTTGCCTCCTGTGTTGAGAAAAGCCAAGGCAGTTTCCACTCCAGCACAATCTTCTCGAGTGAAGGGAAATTTGTGGAGACTCAATGTGATTTCATATGCAAGAAAAGTAGTTGAAAAGGAAAAATATTTTATAGATCTCTTCCTTTTTTCATTCATCTCCTGTGGCTTCAACATTAAAAGCTCACCAAAAGCACAGTACACTCTTTGCACCTATTTCAATTTTTACCAATTCATATTACGAAATCCTACCATACTTTTAAGCACTAATCAAGTTCAATTATTGCTCTGGCTTATGCATATCGGAAAAAAAAAAAACATTTTGATTCTTAGGCTTCGGTTATTTTCTCTTATTTTTTAGTGTTTAGATTATCTAGAAAAAATAAATAAATAAAAAATAATGAACTAATAAAAAAAAACTACTTCAAAGTAAGAGAAAATATTTTTCCATTTTAATGATGGTTTTTTAATATCTTCTCTCTTCATTTATTGTCTTTTTTTTATTTTTAATATATTTTTTATTTATTATTTTTTTTTAATATTGTAATTAAACATAGAAAAATATTTTATTTGAAAAATATTTTGTCAAAAATAAAATATTTTTCACAAATAAATGGAGCCTTAAAGATCATTTTTTAGCTTCAAACTCAACTATATATATAAATACATTTTTATTCATTAAAGAAGAAGGTAAACTTTTTTTTTTTTTTTTGAGAATGTCATTTGTTAATAACTTATTAAATTATGACTATTAATTATTAGAGGGGTGAGAATACTCTATTAACCGTAAGAATAGGACACTACCTACTCGATTATAAGATATAATTCAAGGTTTAATCTTGGTAGCTTTTTGGTCGTCATATATATATAATGCCGAATTTTAAAATTATTAAATTCACAATTTAACAAATATTTTTTTTTATAATTCAACATTCACTTATAAAAATTTATATGTTAAATTATTAAAATTCATAATAATTTTCTTAAAAAATCTCTCCCTTTATATATATATATATATATATATATTAAATATTGAGCTCTAAAATTACTCAACTCAAAATTTGACAATTACCCCTACTTATAATTTAATATTCACTCATGAAAACTTATATATTAAATTATTAAATTTCATAATATTTTTCTTAAAACTTTATAAATTTTTTTATTTTAACAACTATTGTCTTCTCTTCATTTATAACATTTTTTTCTATTATGCTACAAGCTTCTTTTCTTTAAACTCTCTTTTCTAGTTTTATGCAATTTAATATATATATACACACTAGAGAGAAAATAATCTCTTTTATTATGATTCATTTTCGTCAAATTAAGGTAATTTTTTATAATTTTTTTAAAAATAATTAAATAAAATATTTAGAAAAAAGTACGAAAAATACTATGTGGTTTCACTATTTTAGATTTTTAAGTACGTGATTTTTTTTGTGACAATTTTAAATACGTGTTTTAATCGTTATATACTTTCAAGTACATGTGGCTAACACCGTTAACTTCGTATACGCAGTGCCTACATGTCAGCGCCACGTCATCACCATAATGTCCACGTCAACGCCACATAGGACGAAGTCAACAATGTTAGATGCATATACTGAAAAGTGGGTAATGACTAAAACACGTACTTAAAAGTATACAAAAAAATCACGTACTTAAAATTTTAAAACTGTGAAACCACATGGTGGTTTTTCGTACTTTCCTCAAATATTGGTTACTCCCTTCGTTTCAAACTAATTGTCACTCTTTCAAATAAAAAAAAATTCCAATTATTTGTCACTTTTATATATCCAATATACAACATTAATTTTTTCTTTCCTATTTTATCCTTACGTTAACCTTATTTATAGGAATAAAGTTCGATTTGGCTCTCGAACTTTTCAAGAAAGTTCAATTTGGCCCAAAATGACCTTTTTGGTTCAATTTAGCATAAAACTTGGTTTAATGTGTCATTTAAACTCATTTTATGACAAATAACAGTGCGTGTAATACACATCCTGCTTAAACACTAAAAAGAAATTAAAAAATGGTTAAAGAACTCCAAGTGGTTAAATGAATGATATTGGGCATCACTCAGTATATGAATCTCAACAATTGATCTTCTTTATCTTTAAAAGGCCACTTTTTAATGAAACACAAATCAGCATATAAAAGGCCACTCTTTCGAGTACAAATAACACAAATCGGCATATAAATCAGCTCCTGAAACTAGAGGTGTTGCTAGAAGTGGCTCTAGAACCACTTCTACTTTTGATTCAGTGAATCTAAGAGACCTATTTTCTTTACCAAGCTCATCAATTGAGTATTCAAAATCCTTGTTTTAGGATTCACTACACGGCGAACAACATGACCTCATTGTTCATTGATTTCAGTATATAATCAAGCAAACCAGTATCACCAATGTGCATTCTAGCTGCATCTTTCACTTCCTACCCAGTCATTCCTCCATGACCGTATCTGTCAGCCTTCTTCTTCGCCTTCAGTATATCCATAATCACCCCAGCTATATATTATAGTCCTCTTGAAGGCCATTTACTATTCAAATTACCAATTAAAGTACTAAGCTTTTTGTATCTTTCACATTTTGACTTCTTTTGCAATGCTGCTGCATAACTAGAAGGCTTCAAATTCGAAGCAGAAGATGAAGAAGTAGTGCCAGCTCCACCTCCCGCACTGATCTGTGCAATTGTGAGGCTGTTAGATGCACCACTGCCGTGCAGCCCCCCACTGATGCTAGCGCAGAGGATGAGGAAGCAATGGGCATCAGCTTTGCATTGGTGGTGGTTATTGTAGCACTAGTAGAAGAATGGCTAGATTGGCCTTCCACACGCTTTCTTTCTATCTGTCCTGCGACAACGCACTGGCTCTGGATTGGTGTTGCTTGAGAAGCCCAGGTGGAAGCAACCCACATCACTAAAATTTTTCATAAAAAATGGAACATGAAAATAATTCAGTTATAGAGAATTAAACAGAAAAAATTCCACCCAAATCAACAATCAAAACCAAATTGTTCCTTCAATTACCAAGATGTATAACACAAAATCAAAAATTCCACCCAAATCATTTGACAATCAAAACCAAATTCTCAACATTTACCCAGAAAGTAAAGCTTTCTCGAGAAATAATCAGTAACAAGAAAAAAAAAATCAATTAATTTCCACCTCTCCCAGCCACCATCTCCATAGACGAACTAATATTATAATACGCTAATCACTAACTTAACGTCGAGCACCGCCTCATTAACTAGTAGCAGTAAAATTGGGAGGTTTAAATCACCTTGTTGGCTATCGTCATCGTCGGTTCTAGAGACCGGAATGGGCGTCAGCCGAAGGTGTCTGCTTCTGAATTTAGAAGTAGGAGGTAAATCAAATCCGCGACGGTGGTTACGGAGAGTAGTGATTAGATCGATTCTTGTGGTTGGCCTTAATGTGGAATGTGAGAGATTAGATGTTTTTGGTTCTAGAAACAGCAAACACAACCAAAACAAAAAGAAGAAAAAGAAAAATAGGAAAATGAAGTGAAGAATTGAAAATAAAGAAGAGAAAAGATGAGTAAACACTTTTCCTTATTCTTAATCAGTTAATTAGGTTTAATTATACTTATAATTTTTTTTTTAATTGTGGATGCACCTTTTGAAGGATGTGTATTACACACTCTATCAATTGTCAGAAAAAAGATTTAAATGACACATTAAACCTAAATTTCATGCTAAATTGAACTAAAAATGTCGTTTTGGACCAAATTAAATTTTTTGAAAAAATTTGGGGGATAAATCGAACTTTATTCCTTATTTATATTAATTGATTTTATAAAGTTCTACAAATTTTTTAAATATTTAAAGAATGATAATGTAATCTCATTTAACTATTTTTTTATAATTAAATTTATTAAATATTTTTATTTATCCAAATAAAATACTAAAAAATAACAATAAATTTGAAAAAAGTAATTTACGGTCTGCACATCGCTTAGTTTTAGAGCTGGTTAACCTATAAATCTATGTTCAAAATTCAATCATATAATTTTTAAGAGATTATAGCAATTAATAATGTTTTGCTTCGAGCAAACTTCTCAAACTTTGTAGCGGACAAGGACATCTGAGCCCAGCAACAGTTCAACAATTCAGCAACTGTTGGGGTCTTTAGGCTTGGTGTCGCTGGTCCCAATTTATTAATGAATGATGTGAAAGCAACAAAAAAAAAAGTGCACAAAACAAAAAAAAAAACCAACAAAAAAGAAAGAAAAATCAAGAACGCATTCTTGCACAGGAAGAAATGATAAGATTTTTTTTTTCGCCCCATTGTATGGTCTCTATCCACTCGTGAGAATAAAATGCCAATAGCGCCATTTTAAGGCTATTATGTTGGGCTCTGTTCTGTCGAAGCAAAAAGAACAAAAACAGAGCTTTCAAACAGATTATTATTATTAGTGTTTAAAAAGATTAGAAAAGCTTGAGCTAATGAGTGATTCTGGTAGAACACAAAACCAGCAAGCAATCATGAAGGAATCCCGAGACCAGCAGCAGCAAAAGCGACTCTGTGATTACTGTAATGACACTACAGCTCTTCTTCATTGCAGAGCTGACTCTGCTAAGCTATGTATATCTTGTGACCGTGAAGTTCACTCTACAAACCAGCTCTTTTCTAAGCATACTCGCTCTTTGTTATGTGATGCTTGTGATGCATCCCCTGCTTCAATCTTTTGTGAAACAGAGCACTCTGTTTTTTGCCAGAATTGTGACTGGGAAAGACACAATCTTTCTTTCTCTTCTGTGCATAATCGAAGGCCAATTGAAGGATTTAATGGGTTTCCTTCAGTGACTGATTTTGTTAGCTTTTGGGGTTTCGAAGATCTTGGTGATAAGAAAGATAAGACAGCTTTGTTTTCTAATAGGGAGAGTAATGGCCTAGTGAGCTCTGGGCTTGATGGGTCTGATTTTGGAGATGGGTATTCCGATTTGTTCATCTGGGAAAGTCCTGTTATTAGCATTGATGATTTGATAGTTTCCAGTGATTCAGGTCCAAATTTCCAGGCTTTGGGTGTGCCTCCTCTGCCAAAGGCAAGTTCTTTTTAGCTTCTTTTGTTGTTTTGGAGTTTTATTGTTTTAGATATTATGCTATTTTTTAATCTGCATTTTGATTTAAATATATTTGTTTTGTTTGGTCTGGGTTAAGCTTATTAATTTTTAATTTATGTTATAAAGTTTATAGCTTTGCTTCTATTTGTATTGTTTACTCTGTTTCTGTATGTAAATATACTGGTTTCTTTGTAAATATACTGTTTTTGTATTGTTTACTCTGTTATAAAGTTTATTAGACCTTGTTTAGAATCCATCATGTGTAAGGATTCAATTCAGTTTGAGGGTGTTTTTTTTTTTTCTCTTTTTCAAAATGCCATGGCTTGTTGGTTGAGAGAATTGAATTCTAGCAAATATGATCCAACTTGAAAATTGACTGAATAGAAATCAGTTGTACTGAGCTCTTGCATTTTTTAACTTTTCATAAAAGGAAATATTTTTGCCTGTAAATATGTTTGTGTGTTATGAATGAAATTGTCCAGAGACTCTTGTGATTTTGACTTGAGTCAGGACACCATTCTTGAATCAGAATCGTAATGCTGCTTGCGGACAACACAAGGAAGAAATTCTTCGCCAGCTTCGAGAACTAGAAGGGTTGGAACCCGATTCAAATTGTGAAAATGTATACAATGAACCTGTTAATGTGTACGAGTCAGCTGCTAAACAAAATATACAAACAAGGAATTTGCATACAGGTTGTGAACCTGATGCCCAACCAATCTCATTACCTTCTTGTGAGGTACTCCTTATTTTCCTTCCATTATCGCCAAATTGAACTTCCATGTTTTCTTTGTTGTATGTTTGTGTATATAATAAGAATTTTGCATATAGATGTGGTATATATTTCTTCCTTGAACTGGATGCCATGCCATTTTTTTGTGGTTTTGAATTATATTTAATTATATATGCTGAAGCGGAATGAACTTCCTTAGGGTGTTGAATAAATGGGAGAATTCATAGAACAGTAAAATGGCTGCATGAGTTGGTGAGTGCGGGGACCAACCTCTGTAGCCTAAGCGCTTGGTGTTATACTTCCGAGGATGAAATGTAATACAACACCCTGTGCACCTTGCCTTGCTATTCTAAGCCATCTGACCTTATAAAGACTATTCAAAATGACCTGATTCCCTAATGCTATTTTCTAAGAATAAATTTCACAAGTAAATAACCTTACTTTCTCTGCCATGAGTACTAGTACCATAGAAATGTTTTGTAAAAATAATAGCAGAACCAAATTTCTTCTCTCTTGGAAGATATAATGAACTGAGATACAGAAGGGCTAATCTGTTTTCCCTCTGTGCAGGAAAATATAATTCACTGGTTTAGTGATGGTGGTGAGGCCGGAAATCAAGCTTCTGTTGCTTCTGCATTACCAAGAAGCAACTTGGAAGAAGGCCTTGTTGTTCCTGACAAGTCCAATATTGATGGCAGTGTAAGTTATGCCAATGGCAGCCATGAAGGGGAACCACAGTATCCTGTCCCCACTGCAATGGTATCAGTGTTCCCTAAGGTTCCCTCTCATGAGATAAACAGCCAGGAAAGGGACTCTGCAATCTCACGGTACAAGGAGAAGAGGAAAACAAGAAGGTATTGCTTAACATTTGTTCATAAATATGATTTCCTAATTTTCAATCTCCAAGATACTCAAGACCATTTGAATTGAACAATAATCCTGATAGGTAAGTAAAATGCTTGGCTATCTTAGTAATCAGTCTTTCATTAATGGGTGATCCTGCTGCATATGGTGAAAATCTTAAGAATTTTGATGTGAAATTGGTGTTAAAAACTGATTAAGTTGTAGTCTCTTTGCATATAGTGGAGGAGAATATTGGATCATGATCTGAACTAACATTCTTTTTCTCAAAAAAAAAAAAAAAAGGTATGAGAAGCACATTAGGTACGAATCAAGGAAGGTTCGAGCAGAAAGCAGAACAAGAATTAAGGGACGTTTTGCAAAGATGGATCATTAAAATAATGGTAAGGAATAGTTCTTGCACTGCCACTTTTTGTCCATATTGGATGGCCTTGTGACCGAGTCCACAAAAGAACGTAAATGCATTATTTCTGTCAGTTCATCTACACTCATTGCATTTCAAATGCCACTTGCATCAGCTTGGTGACAGCCAAATTAATTAGCATTAACCTATATTTTGCTTATAGCATGCTTAATTTTTTCTCATTCCTGATATGTATTACCTTTTAATTCCTTGAAACGGCAGATGCCTGAAGTTTGGATGTAGATTATGATAGGAAACAGCACAAGAAACACTGCTGGACATTTTGCGTAGCTGACTCTGCTGTGAATGATATGATTGTTAGCTTATGACATATTATGTAGAATGCTTATTTTCTGCAATATTAATTTTTTTTTTTTTTTGTGTATTATCGTAATCAATTGAAACTAAATCTTCGATAACGTATACCTTCAAGAAAGATGGAAAATAGCTAGTAGCTACACTTTGTTTCTCTATATCAGAAAAATGTAAATGAGGGTGTGTGTATAGTGTAGGCCTTTAGCATTTACATATATGTAAAAGAAACATCAAAATTGTTCATTCTTGTGAACTTTGTACTATTCATAACTGAATGTGAACTTTCTGTATCTAAAGAGATCATTTCTATGGAGGAGGAAAAAAAAAATTTTTTTTTACTACTTGCTCATGGAATAAGAATTCTTGAGTACAAAGCGAGCATTTACTAATGGAACTACTCTTATTTATGATAGATTCATATTAAGTGCACCAAGCCTGTTTTCTACTTCACCTGAATGAGCTAATAATAACAAGCCATGACAATACATATATCTAACTGTTCAACTGTTGGTAGAGGTTAAGAACAGCAAGAACCACCATCAAGAAAAGTAGAACTGCTGCAAGAAGAGACGGTATGAGGGCAGCAGTCATGCGGTCACAATAGGCAGAGAACACATCATCAGAGACCTTGGTCCAATGTGTGTGCGAGTTTCCGTGGCGGCCAATTACTCCTACAGCAGTTGTAGCCCCATCTGCAGAGAAGAGCAACTCTGCTATAATCATGTCTATAAGTATTATCGCTAGAGTTGCTTTGCTTCTTTTGCCTCCAGCAAACATGGACTATATTAATGATACTGCCGCATATGCACAAGCTATGGTGTTTGCAACCAGGAAGAACCTAATTAACATATTAAGCGGAAAAAAATCAGGTGAGTCAACTTAGCCCTCGAACCAGAAGCTTAAACTATTAGATGGAGTCAAGGAGAGGCTTAAACGCTATATATTGCATAAAAGAATATACGATATAGATCATGGAGAGTAAGAAGACTTACACGAAAGCAGACATATATTGCCACTTAGCAGCGACATGAACCTGCAAAGGAGGCAATGTTTGGAAAACGTTGACAGGAATGATCTTAGTTTCTTTATCAGTAGCAACTAATATGGAAGCTGTCAACGTCAGGAGAAACACCAGAAGCCGAAGTATCATGTCAAATGACCTGAGTCTCCTGAAGCTGTGGTCCATAACCTTGATATTGCTTGCTGCAGCTTCATTGGTGTTGTTGGCGTTGGGCTTGTTGGAGTTATTCTCCATTTTGGATAGAGGTGTAGAGAAGGTAGCACAGAATGAGTACTAGAAAGCAAAATCATAGTAGTTGATGAATTGAATTTAGTAGATGGGAGCGCTGAGGGCATTGAAGACGAGCTAAGAAGAAGTTAATCCTTTGTCCTGTGTATGATTATTACTAGCCGTCTAAGCCATAAGCCTACCTACGAGATTCATAAAATCATGAACTGTGCTGGACACTGCCCTTTAATTCAAAAATTTAAGACATTAAATTCATGGATCTTTTCCACCTATATATTTGATCATACTCCTCATATAATAATTTCAATTTAGGATTCTTATTCATATTTAATATTTCAACAGTTAGTACTATTCTAATAAATAATTACATATTAATTAACACAATAAACTTTTTTACGGTTGTCTTCACTTTCAACATTTTTCACATAACAGAGTTGTTGGGAATGGGTGAGCAAAAGATTAGAGAGTCGAACCTTAATTTCAACCAAATATTTTGATTTCATGATAAAATGTTTTACCATCCATTCTGGACAAACTAGGTATATAATAGAGTGTTCATAGTTTCATTCATCCTCTATTGTTCTATGTATATCCACTCAATATCCATACAACTTTTTTGACTCAAAAGTTAAGTTATATATATCATAAGGTGTAGGCATTTTATGTCTTGATAATGGCACAAACTAAGTATTAATCTAATCAAGCCAGGAGGAAATGAAGCCTTAACATAATGGTGATGGACTCATGAGGTTTTGATTGGCTCTTGCATAAAAATGATATATACAGAAGTGAGTAAACTTATTAGGTCATTGAATTGTATATGAATATTTAATGTGTGTTATGTTATCATTTACTATATGTGCAATTTAAGCACCGATTAGCTTGAAGGTTAGAGTACTCCAAGTCCACCACATTTTTAAAGTTTATTTTGAAGTGCCAGCAAATTTTAATCTTGTAACATTTAAGTTCTTGAATTTCAAACTATTTTTTACTATTATTCCAATTTATTAAACAAATGCTATCATTCAAATCTCACCAAAGGCAATTCTTTATATATATATATATATAATTAAAAGTTGGAGATCCACTAATTATATACGTGTAAAACTAATATGTTTTACATAAAATTTCAATCATAAATTATAACATATACGATACGATGGTTGAAATATATAATTATTTTTATTAAAAATTACCCAAATAGATATTTATGTTCTTGCCATTAATTATTTTTTTCCTCTTTTAAAATATGAATTCATAACATGAATGAACTGAAACTAATGGTACATGTATGTATAAAGATATTAAAATATTAGCATAATACATACATGATCTCCTATATTTGTCACTTTTTGTCAGTTTAACACCTTAACTTATAGTTTTGCCATTTTGATACATGAACTTAGCTAAAATGCACTAGTTTGCACTAATATAATGACACAATATATCTACAACCCCGTATTTATCACTTTTTGTCAATTTAATACCTCTATTTATAATTTTTGGTCAATTAAACCCTTATGATCTGGCACATGCTAATCGCTATTTTGTTCCACGTATGCTGACATGAGTATTAAAATTACATTTTAGCTTAGTTCAGATGTCAAAATGGTAAAATTATGAATTGAGATGTCAAACTGACAAAAAGTGACAAATACAAAGGCATGTATATATTATGTCTAAAATATTTGTTAAAAAATGTATTAGAAAAATATAAAACAGAAATTATTGTAATAACAGAGTTTGAATGAATTGCATAATCTATATTATTATTATTATTTGGAATCAAAACATCAACACCTCTATTAGAAAAATTTGACAAATAAGCTCAACCTTGGACCTGACTCCTGGAATATCTCCCATGGCATGCCCATTTCGCACCTTCATTTATATTATTTATTTAAATAAAATAATCAAGATTATCACTAGTTAATTATCTATTTATATATATATTTTTTTACCCAAGTTATTTTAGCACACGTTAATATCTAAAAGAGTTTTATGAGATCCATTAATTATTTTGTCAAACTTTATTAATGATAGAGGTGTTTATTTTAACGATTAGATTTAGTGTTAGCTGTTTAGTTCACAACAATTACAAAAATGGATTTGGTTAATTTTTTTTTTGTTAATAACAGTAAAATATTCAAAATTTATATTAATTTTCTTTTTTGACAAATCATAATATCTTAAGAGAAATTGTTTAGATAAAAAATATTAAGTAATGGAAAGTGGTTTAGATAAAAAAAAAACCAATTAATAGAAGTAAAAATATAAATATTTTAAAAGGTAATTTTAATAAAAGTAACCATATATTTCAACGGTTAGATATGTTATTATTTATAGTTGAAATTTATGTAAAATATATTAGTTTTACACATATATAAATGAATTTTTATTCATAATTAAAATTCCTTGTTAATTTGATTATTGCCAATTAATTAATTAAGTCAGATCCCAGCTTAATTAATTGTTGAAGTAGATATTAATTAACGTGCACGATATGTTCTTCTCCATCAAAGTAAAATACCCAAAAAAAAGAAGTTGATGGCCTGGCCACAGCCACAAAATTCCAATAACAACTGTGCAAACTCTAGCTTGCCCTAATTAAAGGACAAATGGGAAAGGGCCATGTATGCTTTTCTAACGTTCTTACTGGGGTTCCCTCTGCCTGCACAAGAAAAGAAGAGAAAAGGCTAAACAAAGCAAACAAAATGTAAAGGAGAAATGCAGAAGCATTACAATAATTAATTCATTCAAAGATAGAAACCAAAGAAGAAGTTTGAATGCAAAAGAGAGCGCGTTCCTATAACAGAAAAAGATCAATGCCACTCTTGGAAAGCCTTCAAAAGGGTGATTGCTGATATCATTTTCTTTTTATGCCTTCCTTATCATTTTTTTTTTTTTTTGCGCTTAAGTAACACCCAAATTAACCATAATATTCCCAACTGGGTATTGTAATTAGCTACTATGTAGTACATATTAATGAACTGCAATTATCCCTTTAATTCTGAACAATTTCACTACAAGAAAAACTCACATTTGTAACAGCCAAATCCGTTACAAATCTGTTACAAAAAGGAATTTGTAACGGATTTGTAACGGAAATATTTTGTTAAAAATTTCATTGTTACAAATTTTTTTGTAACGGAAATAAAAGT
>CATIWM010299958.1:0-32645 GCA_949671775.1 Mallotus repandus
TTTACACCTAATTTTTATTATTTTTATATTTATTTTTTATATATATTTATATATTTTATATATTTTTAATTTCTTACACTTATTTTTTTATTTTTACTGTTATTATTTTTTTATATTTATAACAATTAATAACAATAATAAGGATTTCAGTAATATAAGTAATAGCAATTTATATGTTTTAATTTGATAATGAGGATAATTTTGAAATTTTAACTTATAAACAAGGATAATATTGAAAAAAAAAATATAACCCTATGTTACCTTCCTTACACCCTAAATTAGGTGTAAAAAAATGCCACTATTAAACTATACGGATGATTACAGCTCATCTCTCTTTACCTCTCCTTCACCATCTGTCACTTCTTCCCCAACAACCACCTGGAGCCATTCTCCCTTTGCTTCACCTTACTTCCCCTCGCCTACAACCCTCCCAAACAAAGCATGAAGGGGCTTGAAATGGATTTGCAGCTTCTATTTTTTCGAGAATTATAGATTTGCGGGCAGTATTCTAGTTTGGTGGTGGGAGTGTTGTGTTCCAGGCTTCCTTTTTATTGTCAATCTATTATTTCATTTAATTAAACGGTTCCACACACAATTCACATAGGCGTTATAAACGGTAAAGTTAACGGTGTTGAGTAGGGGTATTTAAATGTACAGAATATGATGACATGAGGTGCATAAAATGGACCTCAAATGTTTATATGGGAATGGGCCCAAACATTAGGGCCACATTTGTACCTTTTCCCTTAATTAAAACCAATGTTGGAACCATGTCACATGCTTCACCGTGGTTAAAATCCTCACCTATAGAAGAAGATCCTGCTGCCATGCTGAAACTCTAGTTCAAGAGGTAATGTCTGGTGCCAATGCTTGTGAGATGATCGTTTAACTGTATAATACTATGATTCGTCGCTTTCGATGTGTATAGCATTGTGCCTTTTCAATTTTACATCCAAACACGCTTTTTCTCTGTTTCTTTCTTCCCCTCTACAGAAAGTTGGTTCTGCTTTTTTTTCCCCCATCAACTTGAAACTGTAAGCACCTCCAATTAGTAGGCCTGTTTTTTCACTCTTATAGAAGATGGAATTGAGTTCCAATGCTGGGGATGAAGAAGTTGGGTACAACAATAGCAGTGTAAAGAAGGCGAAACTACAGTCAACACTTGCAGCTCTTTTAGATGATCCAATTCTCGCTGATGTGCCAAAGAAACCCACTTTATCTGATGTTGATACACTCATCAACCTTGAATTTGGCAGTGCTATGCGAATTTCTGTTCTTAAATTAGATGGCACCTTTTTTGGTACTTAATGGCTCTATGCGTCCTTCTCTTGGTAGTATTTTCACAAACATTTTGTGTGCGAGCTGAGCTGCGTGATCTGTTTGCTAACTACATGATTTGTTTCGTTTAAAGATGTGGCTGTGATGAATTCAGCAACGGTTAAGGATTTGAAGCTTGCAATTAAGAATAAAGTCATTGAAATGGAGCAATCCAAGATGGGTCATCGCCATATTTCTTGGTAATCCAATGTTGTTAATGTTTTTATAATTAATTGGTCCCTACTCATGCATGCTAAAAATACGCTACTGTGATTCTGGAATCATGAACTTAGTATGTAGTCCTTTTGGCCCTTTTTTGGGTTTGCAGGAAGCATGTGTGGCAGAATTATGCTCTATCTTTCAACAAGGAAAAGCTCCTTGATGACAACTCTGCACTCGAGGATTTTGGAATACGCAATAATTCTCAGGTTTTAGTTCTGCTTGCATTGTACTGCTAAGTTGAGCTCTATGAGTTCCTTATGTTCTTCGCTGGGGTCTTTAGCCTTTTGTGCTTATATCATATATGCTGCACGATTATAATTGGTAGTGCAACGGCATCATCATTTTTGTTGCCGAAATGTGGCAGCCTGTGTAGTAGTTGGAATTGTGGTTCTTGTTCTCAATTAGTTTTAGTTGGTTAATGTCATGCATGACCTAGAAGAGTGATCCGAATTTTCCTTATGGAACGTTCTGTGGTACACATACATTTGTTAATCAGATAAAAATGATTCCTCAAATCACCTCCCTTTTCAGTTTTCATGTAGACTCTATGACCTTATTAAAAAAAAAAAAAATCAAGCATATAGGATGGCTGTCTACGCCGCTAGAGTAACTATTTGGATATATATTGGTCCTATGCAGGTGCAATTTGTCCCTTATGTCATGTCAAAGAGTTCTGGAAGACATTCCAAGCGAAGAAAACACCGTTTCTTCCATGGCCTTAACAACCGAGCAGAAGGGCTGCATCGATAATACTTAGTGATTTAATGCTGCAGCTGCAGTGTTTATGCATTGGTCTTCTTTCCTTAAAATTTCCAGATGACATTGGAAAGCATGCAATACTGTCAAAGCTTTGCTGGAAAAATGGCATTGTAGGACGCAAGATGTTTGATTAATAGCTTGCTTATCATTGCAGTGAAAATGAATCATAGATTGAAGATTTTTTTCACGTCCAAATGCTTCACTCATTAATTCTGAATTGGTATTCCTTCTTTCATGTCATGTAGTGGCTTAGATCAACTAACTTGGGACACTAAGAAACTTTTTGGGGAATTTTCCTTTTAGATGGGATAGGGAATTATTTGCGTGATTATTGTTGAAAGCTTAAGAGAGATTCTGTATTTTTTCCATAAGAAAACTACAATTTCTAGTACACCAAATCAACAAAATAATAATAATAATAATAACAATAATAATAATAATACAAATTTTGTGCTGAATTAAGGTGCTAGAATTCTTAGCTTTATAGTTTCAAAACATGCCAATAAGAACAAATACATAAAAATTTCCTTGCATTAGCATTAAAAGCTTAAAATATTGTGACATGTAATAGCATTCAAATGATCTTATCAAGATTGAGGCTTGTGAGTCGCACGTTACAGAAAAAATGTTAACAGAGTGATTTTTGTATATTTTTGCTGCAAAGGAAACCTGCTTTGAGCCACCAATGCAAGTGCATTATTGTTTATTTTTAATACAGGAAAAAGCCAGGACTGAATGGATTTAGTACTTTGAATAAAGGAGAAACAAATTTGTAAAGAGTAATCAAAACAAAGGCTTCTTTCCATTTAACATTCCAAATAGATGTTCCAAAACACGTCCTCCTGCATCCCGCAGACCAGAATGCATGTATTCATTAGTTATCCATAATCTAATACCCGCTATCTGAGAAGCTGTCTCCATAGCAACCTTGAAATTAACATACATGTCTTCGTAATAAACGGCAGCTGCAACAGGTATCTGAAGGCATTTACATCTTCAGTAAACCAGTCCGTTAAATGAAATAACATCGTAAAAAATAAAAGCTAGAACAGAAAGTCGGAGATTAATTTTTGAATATCAGTACCCTGCATCTTTAGTTCAATCTAAAAAAGGTAAGAACTGGAGATATTGTAGCAAAAATTAGATCGTTGTTGATAACAATGCTAAGAAATTTGGGAAGATTGGCCAGACATAGAAAGGAAGGACACCTTGTTATTATTTAGCATGGTGATGTCATAGAGGGGAGGCCAATCATTCTTCTCAGCCAATAATTGAGCAGCACCTTTAAACTGCCTCAATGCATAAATTTCATCAAACATCCAAGGGAACACCATCTGTAAAAGCACAGATACCAATACCATAACAAACTTATGTTAAGACAAGCAAAACTGTAGAAAAGGTCTCTATGACAAAAATTCAAACAAAAACATAACGGAAATTATGTTTATTTGATATCAGGGGAAAAAAAAGGGTTTTTACTTCCCTGTTCTCATGAGTAGGTACAATTAACTTCATATCCAATCTTAGGAAAAACTAAAGGATACCCAAATATCATGGGAAATCAGATTTATCCCTAAAACCAGGGACAAAATTTTCTTGCTGTAAGATAATTTCCATGCCATCAAGTGAGCACATGACAGATGAACATATATCAGAAAAATGTAAACAGAAATAGATCAAAAAGTTGTGACTGCGACAGCAAATCAAACCTCAAGTTATTCAGTATTACTGTCAATTTTCTACAGCTTCAAGAAGTTGAGGACACTTATTCCTTGATTATTTAAGTTCAATTTCTTTTCACATTTTTCATCCTTCCAGTTATTTATGTTATTTCTGTTCTGCATTGAGAAAACTGTGATATTTCATATGAAAAAAAATTGTGTGATATTTCATATGAAAAAAATATATGTATCATTGATATTTATAGTATCCCAAAATATCCAGTTTTTCATATTGAACAGAATGCAACAAGTTAATGAAAATATTGTATTTCGCTGGACATATTTCAAAGCAATGTTAAAAATTATACAAACCTCCCCTGTGAAACATACTGGTCGACCTTCTTTGGCAGCCTTGATTGCATCAAATTGACCATTGACTTCAGCCATAATTCTGTAAGCAGACCATTGTGATGAAGCACCCTTATAAGAAAAGAAAGATAAAAGACTCAGAAAGTTGAGGAAAATTCTCCGTAGTTGCATTACTTAAACTATATATCAGACATTAGCTGCCACATAAGGATTAAGAAATTTACCTGACAGTATATGGACTCATGAAGGAGAGCATACAGTGGGTTTGAATCAAAATCCAACCAATTTTCATACTGCATATTTGAAATGATTTAAGGCTGATACCCTAAAAGACTTTAGATCAGATACTGGCAGAAGAACAGCAATATTCTTACAGCTTTTAAGAAGTAGCAGCTGATTCTCTTTTTTGATCCTGGAACTATAATAGGATCCCACACCCTCTCAAACCTACACATAGAAAAAATGATGGAAGACCAGAAGATCAACAAAGTTAGAGATGAAATGTAAGTGTTGTAATGTCCTACATGTAATGAAGACGTTCAAAACCTGCACTGGATCCTAAACCGGAAAGACCCAGAGCTTGTAGTCCTCTTGGTGTTAAGATGCCCCCTGAAGGAAGCGGAACCTATACAGAGAGGAAAAACAGGAAATTGTTATTTATCAAAAGAATGTATATATTCAGCTCCTATTAAAAAATTACAAGTGGACATTCTCACCCCGCCTCCATCAGATTCTGCCAAATAGTTCACAACTTCTTGAACAATTTCAACATCATGAGGAAACCTCTTATAATACTTCTCATTTTGACGAAGAACCTGTTCATAGCAAGCTCTGTAAACTATATCTGCAGTGCATCCATTCCCTACTGGAGGGGTTCCTCCAGTTAGAAGGACTTGTTTTAGCCCATGTGGTGCAAAACTCAAATAGGTTACAGCACAAAATCCACCATAGCTCTGGAAAAAGTCATGGGCGACAATATAAGTCAAAAGCCACCATAGCTGGTCAAAATTGATTTCGTTGAATGTTAAACTAGAACATGAGTGAAGAAAAACATATAAGCAAGCATAAATGGAGAGGCTGTGGCAGCGAGCATAGCTTTAAAGTATCACCATTGTTGCATTGTCCAAGCATAACAAACACAACAGAAATTAAAATTAAGACCAGTTATATACTTGACCCAAAATTGTCCAAGGTCCAGCATTGGGAATGAGACGAACTCGGATAAATTCAGCATCATTCACTATATTGTCAGCACGAAAGTGTTTTAAGTATTCTGCAATCTCCTCTGCAGAATCCAGTTGGGACATAGATGATGGTGTCAAAGGAGTTGATAAACCTGTTCCTCGCTGCAAGAGAATACATTTGCTGAAGTAAATAGATTACAGACATGCTTAGTGTGAGATGGGTTGCCTAGAATGCATGCCTGATCCATCAAAATAACACGAAATTCTTCACATGCTTTGTGTATCCATCCACTAGCTTCAGTTGGGCGTGGGCACTCGAAGCCAGGTCCACCTTGTAGATATAAAAGGTAAGGCAATAACTGTTCTTCTTTCCCAACTGGAAAACACATTTTGAATTAGCAAAGAGTCAGAGTAGAAGATAACATAACACGCTGAGAAGAATAGAAAAAGAGAGCAAAAAATTCACTGCCAATTCGGTTGGTTTTTCAATAATCGAGTTCACAAACCAATTGAACTCAATAAATGATTATACAACTACTGAGATTGAATACAGTAGAGTTTCATTTTCTTATTGATTAAAGAAAAAAAATTAGATAAACATATCAACTGTCTTATTATTTTCTCTCAATTCTACCGGATCCCAAAGAAAAACCCAAAATCTTAAATTGTAGGCTTCACCAAGTCAAATAAAGAAGCACCTACGTAACTTCATCAAATCCCTACCCAAACTAAAGTAAAGAATTTGGATAATAAATCGTCCAATCCAAATGAGATCGTACCAGAGACAACTTCGCGCGCGAAAATTGAGATCTTAGGAGAGGCATTTCCATTAATAGAATGATCGAGGGGAACAGCAAACCGATGGTCGCGGAGCCGAAGGTCTGGCACCGAGTACCAAGGTCCGGCTGCATGCTCCGGAAGGGATTCAACTGCTTCTGCCATGGCGAAGAATGTGCGGAATGAGCTACGACAAGAGCGGAAATAATGAAGTTTGGAGACCGAAAGTGGGGTAACGGTACGAGCAGATAAAGGCGAGGAGGAGGTGAAATGAAGGAGTGACCTTATCAAGCTGGGTGTAACATTTAGCGCAAACATTTTGGGACACAACAACAGCAGTGGGAAGTCAGACGCGTGAAGTGCATACAGTTCACTACGTGGCTATCAGGTATTTGCCACATTATGCAGGACGCTGACCAGCTCCATTATCTACGCAAGCCTATTTTATCTGCATTTCCGCCTTCTTTCATATACTTGACATTTCATACACAATTTACACTGAAAATAGCCAATAAAAATCCTATCTTGTTCTCAACATTTTAATTTTAGAAAATATAAAATGATTTAGCCCAGGTATCAACATTTAAATATTTCAATTCCATTAAAAAACTTATTAAATTTTTAAATAAATTTTATGCAAATTTATTGAACCAAATACATTTCATCAATAAAATTAAATTTAATATTAAACAATTCTATAAAATTAAAAAGTTAGAATTAGAAGTAGAAATAAATTTTTAAAGTTTTCATTTAGACAAAATACTCTCAGTTAAATTTGCCAATAAATTTCATAAAATTGTAAAATTCATTTGAAACAAACTAACTCTTATACTCTGGACTCGGGCCAAACATGAAGCCCGCCACTTATGCGATGTATGTAGTTTATCTCTTACTAGTCTGTCAATTCCAAGCAAGATTGTTACCCTATAGATTAGTTGACAATTTGACACCTTATATTTATCATGGCAATGTCAAGAATCAACATTTCATATATATTCTACTAAGAGAATCGAGGCAGCTCATATGAACTTGGCCTTGCAATGCCATGCCGAACATTATTCAGTTAGGAATGCCTAGGCGCAGCTCATAAATTGCTGGCGTACCCAGGTAATTTATACCCTATTCATGCACCCTACACCCTCAATCTCTCTTCTATTCTCATAGGCATTCTGCAGCCATTTCTCTATTTTGGAATCTCTCTTCCGGTGGTTGTGCCGATTGAATTGCAAGTTCGTAATGCAAATAGATTCATACAAGACGTACAAAACGTTCCAAAAAAGACAAGGTGAACAGCAAATTCATTTCCATATCAGCTGATGATCATCTTGTTAAGAAATTCAGCTTGCTCAGGAAAATACTCCAGCAACTCATCCTTTGTCACCCAAACAAAATCCTCACACTTTCCTATTTTAAACTTGTTTGTTGCAATCACCGGGGACTTGAAAAAGAATTGCTGGGAAAGAAAAGTAAGGAGTAAATCAGATGAGAGAATAGATAGCATATGCTATAAGCAATCTCATAACCACATTAGTCATGAACAATACACCATCAGCAATTCTCATCAAGGCAAACCACTAAAGCAAAGGAGTAAGTTTTGGTAAAAAAATGAACTCAAGAATGGTCATACAATGCATTAAAAGGAAAGACACTCATTAAGTGAACATGCTAGCTATAGCTAGAAACATTATAATATTATGGTGCTTAGAACAAGTATTATTTTCTCTTTAATCAGTTGGAATTGCATCAAGTAAGAATCTTATGAAATAAAACGTATAGCAATGGTGGGATATGTAATCATATAAGTCATATTAACATATTTTTTATCCACATTTTTTAATCAAATCCATTATGCATGTCAGATATATTATTTTACATTTTCTTACTATTAATCTTTGGGCCAATGTTTTCATTCATGCGATCTATACCACCATTAACTCTATGTTCCATAATATACCACATAGAAGATTACAAATGCAATTTCTAAGACAGACTTTATAATCAACATCTGGAGCCTTATCTATTGGTTGTATGACCATGTGGCCCATAGGTGCATTTCCAACAAAATATATGTGAGAAAGTCCCCTAACACAGACTGCAATGCAGTTCTGCACACTGTAAAGTTTTAAATTTAACTGAAGAAGCAAAGAGAAAAGGCAGGAGAAAAATATACAAAAGGAACAAGATCAAAAAGTAATGTTGACCTTGCGCAATGTATCCCCAGCTTCATAAACCTTTTTGGGAAAATGCCAAACAGGCTTCTTACTAGGAGATCCATATGCATTTCCATATAAAAGAAGGTGAAGTCTTCTGTCAAGTGCCCTTTGTAAAGACCTAGTATAACAAATTTGGATGCCAAATTTCTCAAATGAAATAAGCTCCTATAAGTTCCAGATGCATGATATTGAAATGACAGAAACAACTTTCGTATAATAGAGACATATGTTATTATCCTATTCTATACTATATCTGCAGCATACAATCTCAATGAATAATCAATTACAAAATTGGATGCACAAATTTCCATCTCAGTTTACTGAAAAATAATACATATACAGCTTCAGCCAAAAGTAATACGTAAATCTCCAATGGCAAGCGGGAGGAAAAAATGTCCACTTCGCCATGTCTTACTTTCTAGCATTTGTTTTATTAGCTTTAGTGATTCGTGGAGCAGGTATATAGTCACCCTTTCCCCTGGTTGCAAGAGAATAAAATGAAAACATTCAGCAACTGTTCAAACTTGCATTAATATTTTTTCATGTGATTTATGTTCACATTCATAAATTGACTATAGCTATTCCCAATACCATAATACCATCATGAAAACTTATAAAATGTTACAAGATTATGCCAGAGCTTGTAACGTGTGCATGATAAGGAAAAAGTTTGTAATGTGTGCATGATAAGGAAAGTTATTGAGATAATAAATCATGAAATTTCACAAGCATTGCAGCACCATAAGTGTAAAAATCAAAACACTAACACAGCAAGCAATGTTCTAAACAATATATGCAGTAGAAAGAGCTAAAATTTTCAGTGTTCTAAATCTCAATAATAAAAATCGGATATGAGAAAACCCCCCTTGAACTCGCCTTGTCTAAAAATTCATCTGGGTATCTGCATCGATATTGCTGCCGCCATCGAAACCTGCACCAACAACCATAGTTATTAAAGGTGCAAGTTGCATGAAGGCGCAAAAGGGGCCTAGAGCCAAGGCACAAGGCGCAGGCGTGCGCCTTTTCAAAGTGAGGCCCAGAAAAAAAAAATTGCATTATTAAGATGTATAGGACAAAACATGTATAAAACCATATTCTAGACATTAATATTTTATAAATCTAAAATAAAATGCATCCACAAATGACAAACATATATCTAGTATATTTTTAAATCCATAATAAGCACTAAAAAGAAAATAAGAGAGATGCTGAATAATAAAAAAAAGAGCTGCTGTCCAAATTCTTCTTTTCTTTCTCGTAAAAACCTAAATTTTGACTAGTAGGGCTTTTTTAAATTAGGCCTAACCCAACTTCTTTTATTGGTCTAACTCAAAAATAGATATTTAGGGCAATTTCACTAAAGTGCGCCTTTTTTACGCCTTGCGCCTCATCCAAGGCGTGCGCCTAGGCCCCCAGGCACACACCTAAGTGAAGTGGCTCGCCTTGGAGGCTATGAGGCGCCTATGCTTGCACCTCATGCACCTTGCGCCTTTGGTGCACCTTTAACAACTATGTTAACAACACACCATCCATCTATCCATCCCCAAAAAATCCAAATATTGATATGCCACAAATGCAAAAGCCATTTAAAGAAGAGAACAAATGACTTAACTAAGATTCATATTCTTACATTAATTTTAATCTATCAAATTGAAAAATAAAATAAAAATGAAATCATCTTATTATAGAAAACTCGCTAATAAATAATTATTATCCCTATAGCTAATGTATATGGTAAGAAAAAAAGAAAGTAAACTCACCAGAATTCTTGAAATACGTAAATAATAGGGTCAATTTTTGTGACAACAACATGTAATCTCTCGAATAGTACATAAGCTATTATTATTTCTGGTTTTGTGCAAAATCCTCGTATTGTTGCAAGAGAACAAGCTATCCTCGTTACTGATCTCCACATTTTGGCTCTATAGAAGAGAGAAATGAAAATTTTGTCAAGCAAGAACCAAACTATAAATTCAATTCAGTTCATATGTATGTGATTTAGGGAAAGAGATATTTAATTTGGGCAATGTTTGAAACTCTAAGAATCATAAATGCACATATAATATCTGATCGTTTTCAACATAGCAGCAACATAAGCATTGAATAAAAACAAAATAAAAACATATGGGATTCAGAGAAAAGGTAGATCAGCTAAAAGTAGCACCATAGTGAATACAACAACATAAAACCTAAACTTTGTTTTGTTGAACAATAATCATTTTGAATCTAAAGTCACCAATCTACAGGTAATCATATTATTATTTTTTGATTAATGGCAGCAACCTTATTTTGCAAATTGTGCATTATTTTTCTCAATTTTTTCTTGAATTACAAAGAAAGGAAAGAAGGGTTTAAACTAAAATCTTTGACTGGATTGAGTAGGTTGAGAAAAGATTATAGTTTCACAGGTTACTTGTAACATATTGGCTCATAAAAATTTCACTTGCTGCATAACAAGAAAAAGAAAATAAATACACCATAGATTCACAACAAACAAACACCTAGAAGTCTAAACAAACAAAAATAACTAAATAAAAACAAGATATCAAATTTAGCAAAAATAATAACAACCCACTAACAGGAATAAGCTTAGGATATGAAAGAGACACTCAGTCCACCTCCTAGTGCAGCAAAAGCACCTTCAAGTGCAACCTCTGCACCAAATTCATGAATTTCAAACAAAAGGGAAGAGCTTTTACTTGTAATTTTGCCATATCATTATCCCCTTATTCGTACACGTCAGCATTTCGGTGTTGATTTCATCGAAAATTGATGAATTGGGGATTACTATTACTAAAATTAAAAGTAAGGGATTTATGTGTGCCCAACTAATTTTTTAGGACAATAATGGGAAATGGGTAATAAGTTAGGGACTGTAAGTGTAAATAACCCTAAATTTTTAGGCTAAGGTCCAAATTGAACCCTTAACTTTGGGTTGAAGTATGCTTTGGACCTTGATATTTTTTTGTTCCTAATTGGAACTTTATTTTGCAATTTTGTTTCAATTTAGACCTTATCTAGACAAAAGCTCAAACATATGTTAAAAGCATATGTGTTGGACTTGTGGGACCCACTACTCCTGTCTGACTTAGCATCCACGACCCACCCCTCTCATCCCTACAATGAGGTATTTTGTTGTTTGCCCAATATCCTAATTAAACCTAAAACCCTTTATTTCTTCTTCTTCATCTGAGTTTGGGACGCACTACAAAAGAGCATAATCTGTTAATTGATCAATAAAAAATAGAATCAATGAGGAAGCAGCCAATTCCAACAAAACCCAATTTGCTTACTACATTGCAGCGTTGTTTTAGCTCTATTTGAGACACAATAGTAACAACTGCATCATTCAATTTTAATGGTGATGCTCACCAAAATGATCCTCCTCAACCAATATTAAACAGACCCTTGAGAGGAGAAAGAGCTCAAAGACCATCTCAATCTCAGTCACAATTTTTTAGGCCAAAATCAATTCAATTTAATGCTTCTCCACCTTCGCCTCCTCGAAATACAAATACCCATCAAACTCAAACTCAAAATCATCTTTCTAACAATGATTTCCTTAAGAAATTCAAACTTTGCCTTCACAAAACCAATATTACACAATTTTTATTTCCTTTTCTTTTTTGGATTTTCACAAGAATTTCAAAGCTTTTAAAATATCCATTCTTTGATTTGCATGGTAAACTTTTATAGCCCGTGATTTTTATTTTAATTATGATCTACCATTTGGTACTATAAGTAAAAAAAGAAAAAAAATTGTTGACTAATTTTTTGATTTTGAGAATTTGTGAGCGTGCCAAAGGAATTTATTCCTTAAAAATACTGATGTCTTTTAAACAGAATGTGAGTTCCTAAACTCTTTTACCATAATTCATTTGGATTTCTAGCAAAATAGAGATTAAAGAAACTATTGAAAAATATTAAGGGAAACTGTATTCATTTTAAAGCTTAACACTGAGCAAAAGATGAATAGTTGCTAAAGAAAAATTACAGTGATAAAAATTATTAGCTAATGATAATTGTTGACTGTAGATGATTGTAGATGATGTAGATGTCCATTCTCTTAATCATTCTCTACCTTTTATATTGCTGGAATTTATTTCTCCAAATAATTGTCATAGCTCAAGAGTCTTCAGTTTTGGGAAAATAAATTCACGTAGTTAATCCAAAGTGATGCCTTTTTCCCCAAGTCCTCTGTACTTAATGAACAGCCGCTTCTAGATTTTTCCAGCTCCTTATCCACTAAGTCTTTGCAAATGCAGCTTTTATTATTTATTTAGGCTTTTTAATTTAAATCACACTAAAAACAATGGGCTTAAAAATTCTTTTAGCCCAAAATTCAATTTGGGCACAAACAATGCCCCCTATATGTTTATTAGCTTGGGCTTAGCCCAATGGTAATGAATATGTAACCAAGCCCATGGCCCATTTTCACATATATAATCACAACATGTGAATTTTGCTACCAAATTTTCACCATTCTCTCCAAAAATATCTTTGTTCTTATGCCTCTACCCAAGGTAAATTTTAGTGAATTTGATGAATTTTATTCGAGAAAAATTGCCCTTCTTAATGCCCAGCGAAACCGAGAAGAGAGGGAACACAAAAATGCTCGTCAAGATAAATTAGAAAGGTTGTGGAAAAGACTTAGATAGGCTAAAAAAATATTATAGACCTAAGACCTCTTCATCCCCTCCTTAAAGAACACTCTTCCAAACCTCTAAATCAAAATTCAAATCCTCAAAATCAAAATTTGAATCCTTCAATTAATGAGCATTTATCCTTACTCAACAACCATAATCCTTCAATTTCTCCAAATATTCTTCAAGAATCAAATTTAAATGAGTTAAATCTCCAAGCAAATTCAATTAGCCAAAAACCAGTGCTCCAAAACCTTCAACTTCAAATAAAAAATCCACACCCTCATATTTTAATTCTAAAATTTCTAATTTGAGCAATCCCTAACCTTTAGTTTTCCTAAAACACTTCCCTCTTCTTCTTCCTCTTTCCATTTTTTCTCCACTTCTTTCTTTCCTTTCTTTTCTTTTTCTTCTCTTCTACCTTTCGGTCACCTCTCCACCATCAAACAGTACCACATCACCGCTACCTTACCTGGACATCAGCTCTCTGTCGGTCCGCTAGTCCCCGACACCAACGAACAGCAGCTAGGGGCTGCTCTGCTGCTATCCGCAACATCACCAAGCAGCATGACATCGCTATTACTGCTTGCGACATGGCACCCAAGCAGTGTCAGGCTGCTGTCGCGCGCTCCATCCCTAGCGCCTCGTGTGAGGCTGCTTCGTTCAACCCTCAATTTTCGCCAAAGAACGTACAATAGTAGGTGGTTGTTGTCCTCTCTAGTCCACCGTGCTGTCCCAAGGCATTTTCAAGCTCCAAATCACCAAATCTTACCTCTTCTCTTGGCTTGGCAATTTTTGCAAATCACTTGTGCACATTCAAATTAAGTTCCCAAGGAAAATTCTTCTTTAAAGTTTATTTCCAGAAGAAAAAAAAGAGGTAATTTTATTTTCCTCTCATGAACCTTGTATTTTAAGAATTTATTTTAAGATTAATTGCTCTTGATTTATGGCTTGTGATTTGGTGCTTGTAATATATTCGCTTCTCTAGCCAAGAATTTTATTTTGGCATAGCCAAATTATTCCATGTATGTTTTGGCTTTCCCTTGAATTTATTTGTGAATTTAATAATTAACAGAAAATAATTTTAATTTGGCAATGATAAAAAAAATTGCATTGGTTCTAGCCAAATAATTTATGTATTTGGCAATTTATTTGTGAGCGTTTATTGCATTAATTATATTTAGCCTTTAATCTTTTGAGAAATTATGCTTAAAAGCTTGTTTGTCTAAGTGTTATGACCTTGGAAACTCTATTCACTTGATGAATGGTTTGAGATGTGTAGAAATTAATTTAACCGAATATTTGACTTTGATAATCTTGCTCATTTGCCTTGTTAATCAGTTTTATTTTGGCTTCATTTTTAAAATCTTTTGCCAAAATGGTTTTACATCTTTAAATTGTATGGAACATTACTTTGAAATTTTGATGCATTCATTTAGCCAAGTGAATTTAATTTTACTTTGGTTATGTCTTTGCCCAAATGTAATCCCAATTCTCTTGATCACTTAGCTTTAGCAAGAATAATTCAATCAAAATTAAAATTCTGGTTTGAAACTAATTATCCTCAAGAGAATTCATTCTTTGTTTCTTTGGTCACATGTTGGTAATTTTTGCAAAAATCACCACAAACATATTTACTACATATTTCAGCCATTTCCTTAAGACCTATGTATCTTTGAATGCTTTGGGATGTGATGAATACAAAACATGTATAGTAGCCGAACATTTTAATTCATTTGACCTTTATAAAATTTCGGCTTTATTTTGACAATTCCATGCCAAAATAATCCCATAACTTCAATTTGCATAAAAGAATAATTTTGAGCTCTTAGCCAAATTAATTCCATTTTTAATTTAGCTTCAACACTTGCTAATCACTAAAATATGATTTTATCTTGAAGAACAATGTTTTGCTTGCTTGGATATTTGGCCAATTATCATGTATTTTCATGCTTACATACAATACTAACTTAGCTAATCATATAGCCAAATTATTTTTTATGAAAATACTGAAATTTTGGTGTAGCTTTGAAAATTATAAATTTGGCTTTTCATCCTTTTAGTTAAATTAGTTTTGGCTTTCACTCTCACCCCAATATGGCCAACATTTATTTTTTGCCAAGGCCATATAGATATTGGTTTTAAAGGTTACACTTTTTAAAGCCAAAAATAAATTTAACTATTTTATCTTCAAATTAACTTGGCTTTTATATTGATATCTACACATTTGCTCTCTTTTTAATCAAAATTACTTGTTTGGTTTATTTAATCCAAGCAATTAAATTTTGACAATTTAATTTTAGTGTAGGGATCATTTTTATTTTGCCAAATTTGCTTACTCTGGTGTATGCTCTTTTTGGGCAAATAATCATGTTTTTAGTCTAATTAGCTTAACTTTGGCCAGTATTTTTATGCTTAAAAATAATCTTATTTTGTACAAATCCTTGAACTAGCCAAATTTATTTTCACCAAAGTATTTGAAATTTTGGTTAACCATTAGTCTTCTTTCAAGAAAATTAAAATTTGGCTTTGAACATGTCCACCAAAAATTAATTTTTGGTTTCACTTCTTTTGTAAATTATCAATATCTTGCACTTCTACCATGATCACATGCATATGTAGTTCAAAGGTCACACGCTTAATGCTAGTCATTTGAGCAAAAAAAAAAAACCAATTTAATTGTTTTTAGCTTGAAGCTATCTTGACATTTGAATTGAAATTTTACATTTGCTCACTTTTAGCCAAGATGTATTTGCCTAGCTCAATAAATTTTGGTTTAAATTTGGCAATTTATTTTGAGCATAAAGACCCTTTTACCAATCATTGATGGATATACTCAGGGCAAATAACCATATTTTACTTTATAAGCAATAATTTAATTAGCCTAGCACTTGGCCAACTATTCTATAAATTTTATTGGTCATCTACATTTATTTTTAACTTCTATATTGTAACCAAATCAAAAGTGCCATTGACTTGGTCTTTTCTAAACATTAACCAAGTTGAACAAGATTTTATTGGCTTATACTTGCGACATCAATCACAATGAACATTATTTCTTTGCTTTCAAACCTTAGAGGTAATTTTGGTTTCAATATTGCAACATAAATTTTATTTTAGTAAGATGCCAAAATAAAGTTATGGGGAATAAATATTATTTCTTGGCTCCTCAAGCCAAAAATTTTAATTAAAGAACAATTTTAGCTTCACTTAGCCAAACTAAGAATGCAATTTGTGCTTTTAATTCATTCTTGTCCTATTTTGGCAATTGTAGCCAAAATTAATTTCCTTTGATCCTTGATGGAATTTTATTATGCAACATTTGTCATGTCTAGCCATTTTTATATTTGCTCTTCTTACCAAAATTTTAAAAATATTTTAGCAAAATTTCCAAGGACTTATCATATTAAAAATCGCTAGCTTAATGTCACCTTCTAGCACCATTTTTAAACCCTAAGCTTGTTGCTAGTCCTTAAATCTTCAAGGCCTCAAGGCCTGAACACACCTTGGTACTCTTAAATTTTGTATTCTTATCAAATTTTGGCCAATATGAACAACCCTTCTTAGTCAAAAAATTATTCTTTTAAGCAAGCCACAGAATTTACTAAAACTTCCTTTGTATTTTAATTATTTTAGCCTTTAGGCCAAAATAAACATATTTTACCTTGCCTCTCTTAAGAGTTCAACCTCTTTTCCTTTTGGAAAAATCATCAAAATGTTCTATTTTCAATTTTTAGGACTGCTTTCCAGAATTTATTTTCGTAATAATTTGCCAAAATTCAATCCTATGATTTATCATTTAATTCATCTTGCAAACAATAATCTTTTATTTGACTATACCTTGTAAGTCATATTTCTTGGGGAAATGGCTTCCCATATATTTGTCTTTGAAAATTCCACTTATTTAGCCAATGATAAGTAGCAAAATATTAATGAACCACTCATTTAATTATGAATATTGCATATTAGCATATGGTTTAGAAAATCACAACCATTTATTGCAATATAACTTGTCTCCACAGGTTTATTTTAGCACCAAATAGCCAAAATACACTTTACTTGTATGATTTATTATTTTCCTAGGCACTAATATTTTAAGGTCAAATTGATTATTCAATTAGTCTCTGTTTTATGATTTATCTGCCTGGGAATGATACATGTAGCCAATCACTTTAATTTTAGTTGTGCACATTGGGAATTTTTTTATCTTACGTTGAGTTCAATCTGCTTGCACTTTTCTTATTGTTTGTTTATCTATTTCCAGTGAGAATGAACTCAGAGTCTTCAGGTGGTCCAAGCCAACTACCAGTTCTATTAGCCTCAGACCATAGTACTGCTGCAAAATTTACAGCAGAATAGGTATTTTTCTATTTTCCATTACCTCTATTTTGGAAACTAAACAACTCTTTATACTGAATTCTTATTTTGATTAGTTAGTAGCTCTACGTTCTGCTCTTGCTCTTGAGATCCCTGTACTGTTTAAAGAAGCCATGGATGACCTGGAGGTATAGTTAATTTTATTTAGCTATTAAAACCAAATATAAAATTCACTACTTTTCATCCTTTTAATTGTGCAATATTTAATTTCATAGGAAATAAAACTCAAAAATTGTTAAGGCTATAAAAGTAAGTCCTTGCCCTGCCATTCTTGACATCAGGTAGATGCTCTTCACCTCTTTTGATTTATTTAACCTTCTTTTATTGTCATTTCTTACCTAAACTGTATATTACAGGTACCTTTTATACAGAGGTAGGGATGGCACTCCAATCACCTTACTGCCTCATCCTTTTTGCTCTATCCCCAAAGAAGGTCCCCGGCTTCCTTTCCTAAGATCTTCAACAAAAGATCTCATCTTCTTGAAGAATTGTATAGTTGCTCCAACTCATCTTAAATCCTGGGTGTGATCTTCTAAAGATTAGAACGCATGGGTAGACAAGCTAAAGCCTAAATGCAGCCTCTTATGGGATCAGCTTGGTATTTCTCAGTTTACTTAGTAGACATTGAAGCCCATCACTTGTCAACCCTCTCTTCTCCCAACTGCACTCAAGTTCTATTCCTTGATTTGTAATTGCTTTGTTTTCCCCTTTAGCCATATGACCATAACTTTATTAGATATCTTTGTAATGACTGGACTACCTATCCTAGGAGATGATATTATTTGTTTAATTGATGAATCCAAATATATAGAGACAAAAATCTCTTTTAGGACATTTGATTCTTACCCCAAAGTTATTTCTCACTACTTGCCTTTATGTGGTCCTCCATATGCTGAGAAACATATCACCTTCCTTTAGGTATTAATTTGCAAATATATTTTTTGTCCTTTGTCAGTTAGATCCAATGTTAAATACATTCCACTAGCTAAGGCTTTGGCATATGGGGAATAATAAGGCTTTGGCATATAGGGAATAATTAGCCTTGGGGTGTATCTTTTTAGGTAGTCTATATTCCAATCCAAGGAAGAGTGTTACTAGGGAGCCTTTTCACTATCTAGGTGGGGGAATTTAGTTTCTACAAGCTTAGCTTTTAGCCTATTTCCCTAAGCTAAATGACCGATTATCCCCTCCTTATGTCTCCACTCTTATTGATATTGGTGGCTCTTTGATCTCAGCTGAATGCTCCCTGACTCATTACCAGCTTTATTCCTTTTTTACCATTAAAAAGAATAAAAATTAGTTGTCCATCTTCGAGAGTCCCAAAGACAGGCCTAGGTGGCTTAATCACTTCCACCAGTAGGTTTTCTGTAGAGCCACCTCTACCAGACCTTTATTTTAGGTGGCAAGTATGCCTTTAGCTGAGATATTGGCCTTCCCTATACTGCACTCTCCTTTGAGATGTACTTGCCCTTCCTATACAGTCATCATTTTAGCCTCAAGCCCTATATTCCTCCTTCTTCTTTGAGCACTGATATCATTACTCTTTATGATATCGATATACTTTCTTGCACTAAGGAGGTCATCTCAGGGATTTATGAGTCTTTGAGGCACCACCATAGATTTTAGTGATTCTGAGAGTTATCAGCAATGGTGAAATGACAAGTACAAGGAGCTGATTTTATCCGTATATGATGACGACAGAGGTAATGACTTTTTTTTAACTTTTTGCTTTCTTTGCAGCTGCGATTCTTCCAGAATATAGTAAGGTTATAGCTTCTTTTAAAAGTAAAGGGAAACAACCCTTAGGGAGCCTAAAGAAAAGAAAAGTGGCCATTCCACCTCCCATTCGAGCCGTAAATCTTTAAGGCTTAGTACCTTACAGAGTGCCTCTACAGGCAAAGGCAAAGCAGACATTGAAATTGAAGAAATACCATATGATGTTGAAAAGAGTGAGAACCTAGTTCGAGTGACAACCTAGTTCTTAGTTTCAGTAAATTCTTATCTATCTTTTTATCTTATTATTTTATTACATGCTTTTCCTTTTGATTTTATTTACCTTATGAAAACAGTTGATACTCGTTAGAACGAGGCTCCAACTCTACCTTAAAATCTATCTTCTTCTAAAGGTCTTCTTCTTTTACTGAGGTGGATGCCTCCTTCTGCATGTAGCAAACCACTCTAGGAAAATAGAAAGTTAGGACTCCTTCCCCTCCTCCAGTCTCCACCAAAGTTGCATCTCCTACTACTCAGGTTTTAATTTGTTTCTCCTTTTAACTTCTTTTAAATATTCAAACCATTTCTGCTAATTGATTTCATTAAGTTGTGCATGACCCTGAGACTTGGTGTTCCATTCTTGATGAGGATATTTCTTTGGATTTGAGCTTATTGGAGACTTCCTCTATTGAGCATGGTAATGATTTTGATCCTACTCCAACTGAAGAATAAATCACTAAAGCCAAAGAATCATTGAAGTCCATAGCCAATTTAGAGATTGGATCCTTGAGGGAGACACAAAGGTCTGATCTACTAGTGGACCTTGGCATTTTGAAGCAGGGCACCAAGTATGCATCCATTTCTTCTCTGAGAGAGCAGCTTGTTTAGAGCTTTTCCCACTTAGATGGAGCTAGTGCTAGCCAATTAAATGCCTTTAAATACATGAGCTCCTTTCATCAACAAAAAATGGAGTTCTTGGTCGATCAACAAAGCATAAAAGAGATGGAGACTAGAGAGAATAAGGAAAAGGCCTCCTTTGACATTTTATTGATTTTAAAGAGAAAGAATTTAGTAAAAATTCATTTAAAGAGAGAGTAAAAAATTTAAAATTAATTAAAATAATGATTAATTAGAGTAAATATTTGAAATTAATTAATTTATTTTAATTCAATTTTTAATCATTAATATGCACATTTATATTTCCTTTTATGGGTTTATATTTCCTTTTGTTGCATAATAATGATTAATTATGATCAATTTTAATGTTATAGTCCATCAATTGTTGTTTTTGCCATAAAACTTGTGAATAATATAAACTTGCAGTAATATATTCTGCTTCTGCAGTGGACAAGGCAACCAAAACTTGTTTCTTAAAACTTGACAAGTTCCAGAGGTACTCTTTCTATCTAGTAAACTACTGGCAAAGTCTGCATCCGAATAACTAATTAAGTCAAAGGATGAACTTCTATGATACCAAAGTCCTAAATGCAAACTTCCACTTAAATACTTCAAAATTCTTTTGATTGTATTTAAATGTGACTTTTAGGACTGGATGGAAACCTAGCACATAAGCAAGTAGCAAACATAATATCGGGTTTACTAGTAGTTAGATAAAGAAGAGATCTAATCATACCTCTAAATGATTTTTCATCAACCAACTTTTCATTCTCAACCTTATTGAGTTTGGTGGTGGAACTCATTGGAGTTTTGCTTGATTTGACTCCATCCATGCCAAATTTCTTGAGAATATCTCTTGTATATTTAGTTTTATTGATGAAAATACCATCTTTGCATTGCTTGATTTGTAATCCGAGGAAGAATTTGAGTTCTCCTATCATACTCATCTCAAATTCTCCTTGCATCAACTTAGAAAATTCCTCACACAAGTAATGGTTAGTAGCACCAAAAATAATATCATCAACATATATTTGAGCAATAAATAAATCATGCTTGGATTTCTTTATAAAAAGAGTTATGTTAACTTTTCCCTTAGAGAAACTGTAGACGGCGGGGTTTAGCGCGCGCCCAAGTTTATTGCAACCGCGACACTGTTTGAGCTCAGGGCTCTAGGGAACACACTAACCACTGTCACAAAGACATGGCGTGGAGATGTGGAGTAGCCACCCAGGGTAATAACTGGGCAAATCGAAAGTGGTGGTAACTCGATTCTCTAATATAAGATAGCACCACAACCAGGAGTTCTGGATACGGAATACCAACTTCTTTTAGTCTTGTGTTCATTTAGATTTATTTTATTTATTACTATCTTATTCCTTAATTACATACAATTTCATTAAACCCTAATCTGAACATCCATCTAACCCTAAGGCAACCAATCAATGAAAAAGCACATAACAAATGCATTCAAAGTATAATGTCCCTAAATCTAAACTATATTTAATTTTATTTTAAGTTAACTAAAAATGGATCTACATTTTGATTAATTAGTGAGCCTAAATCTATTTATTTTAATTCAAAAGAGTGGGCCTAAGTCTATAAAATTATGAAAGAGGCTTTATTAATGGGCTAAGTCTAAGTTAATTTTATTTAATTAAAAAAATGGGCCTAAAATCTAAATTAACCTACTGGGCCTAATTAATCAATTAAACCTAAAATCTAAATTAATTAATTAAACTTAAATTTAATTTTAAAGGCCTACTGATTAAATGAATTAGATCTATATGTGGGCTTGAAGCCCAAAGCAAATAAAATTAAAAATAAGCCCAAATAAAAAAAAAACAATAGATAAAGAAACAAACATTACGTGATTTTTTTCTAACCCTAATTTCAATTACATTCAACCTAAAATTAATCTAAAGCCGTCATTAATTTTAATTGAATTACCAAATGAAACCTAATTTACTAACCAATTAAAAACACATGCACGTATAATTCCACTATTCTCACTATTGGGGCTATTATAATAATCTACTAAAAAAAGATAAAATTAACTACAACCTACGAATACAATAACATATGAAATAAATTTACAATACGAACAAAATAACCCTAAGATAGTTTGAATACGGAGGTTAATCCATGACATACCATGGATCTTCATAGATCTTGTTCACCACCACGATTCAGATTACCCATCCAGAATCATAAACACAGAAATAAAAAGGATTAGTAACCAATAAAGACAAAAATCAAATCAGAATCACAAATCAAAAGCTAAAATAACATAAAAAATGAACAAATAAGGTAGGAGAAGAAAAGAGTTCAAGAAAAAAACTAATTATGATGGATGCAGTATGATTGGCTCCTCAGAGGTCGTATTAATTCACCATCTAAATGAGTCTCCAGTATTGATTTACGTATTTGGCTTTGATTATATTGTCGTCAAAAACCCTTTTTTTCTACCCGAAAGAAAGGTGTTTTTTTCAGAAAACTCCTGAACCCAAAAGAAAGTTTTTTTCAGAAAACGTTTTTCTCCTTTTTTTCTCTGCCACTTCCCTCCCCTTTCATTTCTCCCTCTCCTCTCCGCCTTTTATTCTCCGTCTATCCTAAATCCGTTTCATGGGATAAGTGATTACGTAGAGATAAAAGGTTACGCGGATAGGATAAACTACAGAGCGGGTTGATATACATTAATTAATTAATTAATTTATTTTTTCTTTTCGGTAACTTTTATTGATTAATTAACAAAATTTTTTATTAATTAATTAATTTTTGGCCAATCAAATTTAAGAAAAATCAAAATAAAAAAAGAATTTCACGGAAACCCAATCGATGCTCTAGAATTCCGGTCGAAATTCTGTAATTTCGATCGGAATTATTTAATTCCAATCGAAATTTCGCAATTCTGACCGGAATTCTATACTTTTCCAATTGAACATATGGAATTCCGGTCGGAATTCTAAATTTTCGGTCGAAAATATAGAATTTCGATCGAAATTCTGAATTTTCGATCGGAAATATAGAATTCCGATTGGAATTCTAGATTTCCGATCGAAAATCTACTATTCCGATCGATTTTTTTTAACATTTAATTATAAGAAGACCTTTGAAGGAAAAGAAAAATTTCAATTTAGTCCGTAAAAATGCAATCAAGCCTTGGAATCCGAAATTCAAATATTAGAGACCATTTGAGACAAGTTTTCATCATCGGAGTTCTCTTTCGCATCCATATTCTAGTTATCCTGAAATTAGGTGCTTACAGAAACCTTTCTTTAGCAAAAAATTATTTTTTTGCTCAATCTTTCATACCATGCTCTTAGAGCTTGTTTCAATCCATACAATGCTTTTGAGAGTTTAAAAATATGATTTGGAAAATCAAAACTTACAAAACCTGGAGGTTGCTCAATATAAACCTCTTCTTCAATAAAACCATTTAAAAATGCGCTTTTAACATCTATTTGAAAAAGTTTAAAATCCATGTATGATGCAAATGCAAGTAGCATTCTAATAGCTTCTAACCTTACAACAGGGGCAAAGGTTTCATCATAATTAATGCCTTCTTCTTGATTATAACCTTTAGCTACTAGTCTTTCTTTGTTCCTAGTTATGACACCTTGTTCATTGATTTTATTTTTAAACACCCATTTGGTGCCTATAATATGATGATGTTTCAGTCTAGGAACCAAAGTCCAAACTTTGTTTCTCAACTTGATTTAACTCTTCTTGCATAATAAGGACCCAAAATTAATCACTTAAAGCATCATCAACATTTTTTGGTTCAATTTAAAAGATGAAGGCTAAATTAACAATAGACTTAAGTTTAGAACGAGTTGTTACCCCTTGTGTAGTATACCAATGATGAGGTCTTGAGGATGTGCTTTCTTGAATTACCAATCCTTTAGAAGATCATCATTCAAGGTAGGTTGAGGTATTTCCTCATCTTCCTTTTTTTAGGATCTTCAAGTTCTAAAGGTTTGTTAGCATTTCCTTCTTCATTTTTCTCTTCCATAATATCACCTATATCATTATCAACACTACAAATACCCTTTCTAGGATCAAGTGAGTTTGATTCATAAAAAATAACATACATTGATTCTTCTACTACTAGAGTTCTTTTATTGAAAACTCTATAAGCTTTACTAGAGGTGGAATAGCCTAGGAAAATTCCTTCATCAGCTTTAGAGTCAAATTTCCTAAGATTATCCTTAGTATTTAATATAATGCACTTGCATCCAAATACTCTTAGATATGGGATTTTAGGTTTTCTATTATTCCAAAGCTCATAAGAAGTTTTATTTAAAATTGGTCTTTTGAAAACTCTATTTGAATTATAGCAAGATGTGTTAAGGGCTTCTGCCCAAAAGTATAATGGTAAGTTATACTCATGAAGCATTATTCTAGCCATTTCTACTAGAGTTTAATTTTTCCTTTCAACTACCCTATTTTGTTGAGGAGTTCTAGGAGATGAAAATGTATGTGAAATACCATTTTCACTACAAAAGGTTTTGAAAAATTCATTTTCAAATTCGGTTCCATGATCACTTTTAATAGAAGTAATGCAAAAACCTTTTTCTTTTTGAACTCTTTTTGCAAAATTTTCAAATGCATTAAAAACATCATTCTTATGAGCAAGAAAACACACCCAAGTGAATCTAGAGTAGTCATCAACCAATACATATGCATAGTGTATTCCACCAAGAATAGCAACTCTAGTTGGACCAAATAAATTCATATGTATAAGTTCAAGTGGCCTAGAGGTTGGCACTACATTCTTGAGCTTAAATAAGGACTTGGATTATTTTCCCTTTTGACAAGCATCACAAGGTTTATCCTTAGTGAATTCAAGTTTTGGTAAACCAATCATAAACTCAAGTTTACAAAGATCATTTAAAAGCTCAAAGTTTGCATGTCCTAACCTTCTATGCCATGTCCATGTGTCATGAGAAATAGCCATCAAGCATTTAATATCCTTGTTATCAATTTTATTCAAATCAATAACATAGAAATTATCAACTCTTTCAGCACTAAAAATTACATTGTCTTTATCAAGACTACTAACAAAGCAATTCTTAGGATAGAAAGTGACTTTGGTTCCCAAATCACATAATTGACTTATACTTAATAAATTGTGTTTGAGACCATCAACAAGCATACATGATGTATAGATAAGGATTGAGAATTACTGATTTCTCCAATGCCAATAATCTTTCCTTTTGCATTGACCTCAAAGGTAACATGTCCTCCATCCTTAGCATCAATCTTATTGAATTGCTCTTTATCTTCGGTCATGTGCCTTGAACATCCACTATCAAGATACCATTTACTTTTTGTTCTTGTGGACTTCAAGCACACCTACAAAACATAATTTAAATATTCTTTTGAACCCAAACCTTTCTTGGTCTAGGTTGATTAGTCTCAAAGTAATCTGAAGGTAGTAATTGCAAATGTAATTTTTGATAGAAGCATACATTGCTAGAGTGACCATTGGTCATGCAATAAAAACATTCAACATTTGCAAATTTATTTCTTCTAGGATGATATGCTTTCCTAGTATATGAAACATGCCTTGTGTGTTGTGGTTGTGAATTATTCCTATAACTCTTTTAAGTCATAGCGTGAGACATACATTGACAATGACAATGTGTATTTTAATAGGTTTGTGCAACATGTTTATGTGCATTGTGTTGTGTAGCATGCCTATTATGATTATTTCTAGTATATATATAAGCATGTCTAAGTTATAGTGCTTTAGTTTTAGTCTTACCTCTTTGTGTCAATGGAGGTTGAGTCTTATAAGACCTTCCTTTATTATTTGACACATGAGACCTCTTAGCTTTAAAAGCTTGAGTCTTGTTTTGGATGTAGATGCAATAGAATCATGTGCTTTAACAAAATTAATATGTGATGATGATGAAGGAGTCATTCCATTTTTGTATCTAATTCCATGTGTACCTCCACAACATTTTTTAGAATCAAGAAGACTATCTAAAGTTTTTTTCCCTTCTTGAATTTGGAAATGAAATTTTTTAACTCTGAGACCTCTTCAGAAAGTTTATGATTTTCATCATTTACTTTCTTAAGTTGGTCTTCCAAGGAACTTGAACATTCCAAATCACTTGCAAGTTTTTCATTTGACTTAGCAAGTTTAGAAAAATCATTTTTCAAGTTTTTGAATTCCTTGGATAAGCTAGTTAACTCATGCTTATAATTCTTCATCTTAGAAAGTAAGGTTTTACATTTAAGTAAGAGTTTACTCATAATAGAGCTCTTATCATCACAATCATCATCATTTTCATAGTTATATTCACAATCATCACAAAAGGAGTTAGAAATGAATGGTACCTTTTTTCATCTTCAAGAGCCATGAAGCAAAGGATGGCCACTTCTTGTTGTTCCTCTTCCCTTTCAAATTCGGAGGAGCCATCCCAAGTAGCTTTAAAAGCCGTCTTCCTATCCTTTGCTCCTTTGTTCTTGAACTTGAGTTTAGGGCACTCACTTCGGAAGTGACCCGGTTTCTTGCATTCATAGCAAGTAACCTCTTTGGTTTTTTTTCTTACCTTCTCCTTCATACTTCTTATTGAAGTCTCTTATTCTTTAGATATGTTGTTTTCTCAAGAACTTCTTGAAGTTGCTAGTAAGCATAGCAATCTCGCTATCTTCATCACTAGAATCTTCAAGGTTTTCTTCTTCATTATCATTTTATGAATTTTTTAGTGCAATACTCTTCTTCTTCTCTTCCTTCACTTCTAGCTCTTCACCTCTTTGTTTTATTGTAATCTTATGGGTGAGAAGCTTTCCAATAAGCACGTTAGTTAAGAGATTTGAGAGGTCTTATGCTTCCTCAGTTGAAGTAAACTGCGATTCCCAATCCTTATTAGGTAGGATTCTTAAAATCTTGTTGTTTACTTCTTCGTTAGAGAAATGCTTTCTAAGTTTCTTGAGGGTTTTGAGAAGAGCATTGAGACGGTTGGTCATCTCCATGATTGATTCTTGTGGCTTCATTTTGAAGAGTTCATATTCATACATATGGAGTTGAACCTTCTTGGTTCTAACTTGCACATTGCCTTCGCAGCGATTTTCCAAGGTTTCCCACATTTCCTTGGCCGAAATGCAATGTTGAAGCTTTCCACCTTCTTCTTTTGACTATTTTTGGGATTTTCTTCCTGTTAATCATTATTCCATTGACTCATTGGAATTGTAGTAATAACTCCTTCAATGATAATTTTGGGTGCTTCCTAACCTTTTAAGATAATGTCCCAAAGTTTGATAAAATCACAATCTAGATAAAGCTCCATTTTGAACTTCCAATGAGGGTAATCACAACCATTAAAGAATGGTCTAAGAGAAGAAATATTTTGAGATTCACTCCCTATAATCTTGACTTCTAGCAATTAAGTTCCTCGAATTCAAGCTCTGATAACAAATGAAAATGCCCTAGAGGGGGCCCGGGGGGGGGGGGGGGAGTGGCTGAATAGAGCAAGAATTAGAAGAATATTAAGAAGGAAGTGTCATACATAGAATTTTGACTGTCCCCAAAAAAAGGTCTAGTATGAAAACATTCCTCCAAACATGACAAGTGTCTGTTCATTCGTACCACCTCTGAAGCATGTCGAGAATCTGAAAAGGCCAAACCGAAGAAAACCGGCTACTAAATCATTAAGTCAAACCCTGATTTTATGAATTATGAAATATCAAAATGATAAGTAGCTCATTTCGAGCAACCGTCACTCAAAAAGTGCAACTTGTCAGACCGGTGTTCATCTCGTAAGACCGGAGTTCAACTTTGTGAAAATTGAAAATTGATTTTTGATGAAACAGACATCGAAAACACATCTGTAAACGCTTAAAACTTTCAGAAGTGACCTTGGAATAGTGTGCGTAACCTTGAGAAGTAGTGCATAATCACACCCAAATGCATTTTGCTTACGTGTGAAAATGGAAGCTGATTTTGACAAAACGGATGTTGGAAACACGTCCGGGAGGTGCAAAAACCTTGAAAACACCCCTAAAATAGTGCAAACGGAGCCTGGGAAAGCCTCGTGACTCGTGTAAGAGCGCGTGATCATGCATAAGGGCGAGTGATATAAGTGATCACGCACCTAAGTCCATGATAATGCGCAAATGCACGTGATCACATGCCTAAGTTTGTGATCACGCGCAAATGTTCATGATCATGCCCTCCAAGCTAGTGATCACGTGCACTAGAGGCGTGATCACGTGCATTTTCCCTATTTTTCACACATTTTTAGGCATTTTTCCCTATAAACAGGGGTCTCTACCTCCCATTTTGACAGGGCTAGAGCTTAGGAAAAATCGGTAAAAGCCAAAAAGAAGAGGAAAAAAGGCAAGAGCCAAAAAAAGAGAGCGCACACACTAAAATGCTGTCGAATTGAAGACTTAGGAGTCCCAATTCACACACTTTTAGCCTACTCTCTACATTCTTTGTAGGATTTTTAGACCACTTTTGCATGAAACCCACCCTCATCTTTGTCAAAGCACGTTTCAAAGGTATACGAATTTGCATTCTACACGTCATTTTCAATCTCTCGATGAGGAAAGCTTGAAAATCCCACGAAGCTAAAGCTTTAAAAACTCAAAAACAAGGTCAGTCGAATATGAGGACCAAATAATCATTCTTGCATGTTTATTTTACTATTTTGCATTTTACTTTATCGTAGCCAGTAGTTGAGAAATTATTGCAATTGTGTGATGAGACTGGCAATTTGCATGTTGATTAAATAATCTTTGCCTTGTTTTGCTTATAATAAATCATCATTTTGCATCAATATGCATTTAATAAATACGAAAGCTCCTTATCTAAGCCAGAGTTTTGATATTGCAGTTCAATGATGCAATCATCATTATTTACTGTTTATCTCATCATTTAGAAATGCTTTTATAATAATTCATAATGCATCAATCACCTTTATTGTGCTTACATGCTGTTTGAGTGGATGAATAGATGGAATTGCACATAGTTGTGTTAACCTCTGTTTTGCAGGTGTATTCTAGATTAGGACTAGATTTACATTTTTGCACCTTTTCTCTTTCATATGTATTTACTAGGAAAGCCTTGTAAATAATTATGTTGAATTTCTCATACTTTCTGTCATTATCAATATGCCTATGTGCATGCATATATATCAACTGTCATTACCGAAACTAGGGTGCCATGGTAGCCATATATTAAGTATTAAAATGAGAAATAGTCAAAAAGTAAATGAGATCTCTCAGGCTCAGATACTCTGCTGGGGACAATACTCGTTGAGTGACCTGATGCCGTCCTTTCATCTTTTCCTAGTTTTCTAAAAATCAAGTGGCGACTCCAAACATAAAAGTGTCTCGCATCCCCCCGAGACCAAACATTTGTCCCTGTCCCATAAACGGAACTAATGTCCTGTTCGGCAAAGTTGCCATATCCCTCGGAATCACTCCATTTAAAAAAAAATGGAAGGTTACTCATCGTAGCGACTCCACTAGGTACTCTGGTTAGAGAGATTAATTCAAAAATGACTATTTCTCATTACTTAATACTCAATCATATGGAGCCCTTCACTATTGTATCTGCACTACACAATCACACGTGCACCCTTGGTCCCTATCAGCCGATAATGATAGAAAGTGATCCACTATGGTTCCACACGAGTTATAAAGTGACCGATTCGGATTTGTCACCTTTAGCCTTTACTCGTGGTTTCGCCGGACTCATTTGACCAAAGTCTGTGACCCAAGTCCTTAAGAGGGGTGACCCAAGTTATCAAAAGAATGCTAGACTCACTGACCGGAGTCTGTAACCCTTGTCATGGTGGGGCATTCTGGCTAAAGGAGCCCTTAACTTTATACCCTCGACTCAGCCCATGTAAATAAACCAATAGAAATCTCCACTAGGATCCCACCAAGCTTTGCATGCATCCCACCAAGCTTTGCATGCTAGCCTTGATGTTGTCCATTTGACCTAACATTCATAAATGCTATGACACTTTTAGTTTCCATCATTGATTGACATCATTACATCTGTTCTCATAGATTGCTCACACTTAAACTATGTGATCCTTGTTTACCTTGTATAAGCTCGATGTGCAATAAATGATAAGAATCATTCACCTCAGTATAAATAGCCTGTGAGAATTGGCAAATAGTGATATCTTTTGATGACAGAACCTACGAGCGCCATCCATTTGTCCTTGTTAGATCAAACAGATGGGTCAGGAATTTGACTAGATTGCAGACATTTGTGTTGAAAGAATTAAACTGTAAACTATCAAACAATGCTTTCATGCCTCTTGGTAAACGTATCGAATATCAATGTGGGGACATGAAACTGGACCCCTCTTATTGGCTATAACCCCCTACACACGCGGGCGTGTAAAGACTATAGATGCCATTTCTGACCTAACGACTGGTCCCCACAATGACATTATACGATTACCTCGAGTGCATTTAAGCACTGTTCTTTAGTTTACCTTTTGGTTCTCAGCAATATAAATTGAAACAACCTAGTCTGATAGCGGAACCATAGTCCCCTACTGATTATCAAGTCAAAACCCACCTAGGAAAGAGATTCAATAACCTCGCGGAGCGATAAGGTTGGAAGCGAGAGCTTGCTTGTGATTGGTTTGTTCCCTGTGCAGGAAATACTAACCAATTTTATTCTTTTTCTTTCAACTATGCATATATAGCTTACATGTAAATAGCATACATTGACCATGGTTTTCTGCAGCCATCCTGCATTTTTGCATACATTATCACCCCATTCTTTTGCATAGGCACATCATGCACACACAATGACTTTTCTATACCTTATGGTATGACAAGCATCCATAATTTTTGCTTTTAGCTTATCTTATTAATTACTAACCCTTTCTCTTTTGATGTGTTTTCCTTTCAAAGAGCATTATATGCATTCCTAATAAGGTTCCATACACCAATAAATATCTCGTAGCACATGACATAACATGCATTCATGCTGTCCTTATTCCTCATCCTAATCTCATCCTTTTAAATAACATCATGAATCCATGTATACATCTCACAACAATTGAACCCATACATGCATTTCATGATAGTTGCACCAACCTCATCATTTCTACAGCCACAAACCCTAAAAGCAACCCTGAAGGGAGAGTCAGAAATGGTTAGAATTCAAAATGGCCGAACAATTTAGGAATCAAGGTCTAGATGACCTACTCAAAGAGCACATGAAGAAATTCATAGCTGTTGGTAGCTTAATCAACATCATTCGAGCTACAATGAAGACCATTGTTCAGACTGAAATCAAGAACATCCTTCACCAAACCCCAAACCTCAAAGATGAGATGATTTTCTTAAGTGGCAAGATTGACACTCCTAATTCTGAGTCAAATAAGGGGAAAGTAGTCATAAGCAATGAGAATGATTGCAAATTTTCCCAATAAGGTTGTCTACAATCCTCTTCCAAGATAGCAAGTGTAGCCGACTCTGAATCGGTAATGAAAATTTGAGAACTATCCTATAGGACCGCTCAGCTTGAAGTTGTAATGAAAGAAAACACTAACACCCTGATCGAAGGCTTCAATCAACTTTTTACACTCATGAATAAGTTCTTACGAGATCATGAAGCTAAAGGACCAAGAGGGATTAACCAGAACACAGTGGGTTATGATCCATTACATCCAAAGTTCTGAGAATCACCTACAATAAAATATTCAAAGTTCAACCAACCCCTCTCCAAGATCTTCAAAATGCTTCAACAAAGAAACCTTATGAAACCCTACAAACTAAAAACACTACCAAATCTAATACCAACCCAAATAGACCTCAATCTATATTGCCACCATCACCAAATGCCAGGGCACACCACTGATGAATGTTATACTATTGAATGCATAGTTCAAGATCTAATTGACTCTGGAAAACTTAAGGACCTGGAAGAAAGTCCCAACATCAAAACTAGTCCTTTATCAAAATACAGAGATATACCCCACACTGAAAAAAAATCACTCCCCAACTATCCAATCTCACTACAACCACCCTCAGAGATAGACCTCACCTCCTCTGGGACACATGAATCTCATGGAAGTAATGGGGCACTTGCTTTACAAATCCCACCGGTCCTCTGCAAACCTACATATGATCATCATAAGAAGGAAAAGCGAAGGAGAACCATGGAAAATTATCCTCAGTGAAAGTCATGAACAAGCAATACCGAAGCAGTTAGAATGAAAGAGATCAATAAACTCCAGATTAGAATAGTGACCTCTTGCTTTTGTTATTTTGCTAGTAATGAATGTTTATGTGGTTTATCAGATATCTTGATGGAATGTTAACTCCTTTGTTTGTCATTATCCTATAATCTGCTGATAATCTTTACTCACTTCGTACCTCATTAAAGCTGCAAGTGTTCAATTCTCGCCATAGCCTCATTCAAAAAAAAAGGAAAAAAGAAAAAAAAAGAGAAGAAAGAAAAAAATGAAATGAAAAGAGAAAAGAAAGAATAAAAGATAAAAGCCCAGTTAGGTGTATAGAACCGCC
>CATIWM010300024.1:0-35616 GCA_949671775.1 Mallotus repandus
CTAAAAACAAATAAACATGCAAATCATGCAAAAAGTGCCTAATTGAAGAAAAACTAAACAAAAGAAACATAAATGTAACTGAATTTACACCTAAACCTAATGCTTTGAGTGCTTAAAACAGTGCATTTTTCACACTCATCATATATATATTTTTTCTATTTTAATGGGGTCTACTTTATTTTATCTAATATAAATCAAATTAGATAACATAATTTTATAAGTCTTATTATATGAAATTTAATAATTAAATAATTAAAATCGAAATTAATAAGTTTTATGAAATAATTAATTATGAAAACTTAATGTGAAAAATGTTGAAAAATTGTTGTGTCTATATAGAAAATTCATAAAGAATGTAATAAAATTACTATATTATAACTCTATCAAGTTTGTAATATTAGATTATTATTTAGAAAAAAATATTGAAAAAGTATTGTATAATTGTTCAAATAAAAAATTTACTAAATGTGTAATAAATTACTATGTTATAATGTAAAACCATCAAGATTGAAAAATTAAATTAACATATGAATAAAACAATACTATTATTTTTAAATACTTATTAAATTAAAGTTTATTAAATAAATAATTATAATTAATTAAAATTTTTATTGTCTTATTGCTAATTATATTTTAAAAATAGAGCATATAATTTAGTTGAAAGTTTATATTATATAAAAAAAATTGTATATCATTTAATTATTAGTTGAACTTAAAAAATTACATTAAATTAATTTTTGACTAAATAAAAGTGTTAATATTAAAAATACTAAAGAAATAAAGTGTTATAACTCAAATAAAAATTTACTAAAATTGTAATAAATTATGTTTAATGGGGTTATAACATTTAAATTATTATATAAAGAACATATAACTTTTATTATTTTTAACTTTTTTATTAAAAAATAACTAATGATTTTTATTATCTTATGATTAATTATGAACATAATATTTTTTTATATGAAATTATTTCTAGAATTAAGAAAAATTAATTATAAAAAAATTGAAGAGTTGTCATATAATTATTTAAATAAAAGATTTATCAAAATTGTAATGAATTATAATTGTATTAAATTAATATCAAATAGTTATATAAATAAAATAACACTGTTATTATTTTTAAAATTTTTATTTAATAATAATAATATTATTATTATTATTATTATTATTATTATTTTTGTTCACGTGCAAAATACGTAATTGCTTACTAGTGTTATTTTATTTGAAAATCAATTTTTTTAAATTAAAAATTATATTTTAAAATTGATAAATTCCAATAATTACCTTTCTTGATTCAATTTCATGAAATTAGATTGATTTTTCAGTTTTTTATTTTAATTTTTGTTTAAAACTAAAAATTTAAATTATAAAAGACTGAAGGTATAAATTGCACTCTCGTATTATCCTAATTTCATATTGTACTTTGTTATTTTTTAGTTAAATTGGAACATTTTCTCTGTAAAATTAAACAAAATTAAATTTTGATAAGTGCAATCAAATTTTACAAGGAAATAATTCAATATAAAATTAGGTAAAATATGGAGGTACATTGGGGCATTGATCAAACTACAATAAAACTTTTACAAATTGTCAAAACTCACCCAGTTTCTCTTCACACGGCACGTCGGTTAAACTGCGTTCGTACTATAAACAGGAGCAAGTGCGCGAAGCAAGAAACACAAAAGGCACGAACATGGAGGTCGAGGATAATCAAAACCAAACCAAAACCCTTGCAGAAGAAGGAGAAGAAATAAACGATGAAAACAACGGCACCAGTTCACAAAACCCTAACAATAGCAACCGCTCCTCCTCCGATTCCGACTCCGATTCATCGGACGATTCCGACGCCGACTCGGAGGACGAGTCACAGCTAAATGAAGAGCTCAAATCCTTGGAAGCCGAGCTTTCCAGTGATCCCTATAAATACGACGCTCATGTCCAAGTAACTAATCTCTCTCTGCCTATCTATTTCTCCATTGATTTAACTGATTTGCAGTGTTTTGATGTTGTTATTTTTGTTACAGTATATTAAGGTATTGAGGAAAATGGGAGAGATTGAGAAACTCAGAGAAGCAAGGGAAGCTATGAATGCGTTGTTTCCATTGACGCCTGTAATGTGGCAAGAATGGGCTAAAGATGAAGCTTCTCTATCTTCAGGGTAAATTTAATTTTTTTTTAATGTATATAAATTAGTATAATATATGCAACTATTTGATATCATATTGCGCGTAGATGGATTATAAAGTTTAATAAAAAATGTGCATATTTTTAGGCTTGTTTGAGTTGCGTTGCATATGTTTTTAGGGTGATTTAAGTGATACTATTAGTATGGGAACAAAGCATGTGTCAAGAGCTGAATCGAAGTATTGTAAAATTGTGTCACTTCTGGGGTGGGATTGGATTCTTCTGTTTTTAGGCTTTCCAAGCTACGTATAATCAATGCAGCTTATTTTTTGTGGTTGTTTTGAATTGAATTGAATTGGATTTGATCCAGTGGCAATTTTTTTAATTGATTTTTCTTTTTAGGCCTGAGGGTTACTCTGTGGTTGAGAAGATTTATGAACGAGGAGTGTATGATTATTTGGTAAGTTCCAGCGATTTTGCTGTTTTTTTTAAACTGCAATTTTGTAGTTTAATTTAATTTGCTTATGTGAGTTATTAATTAATTTAACTTTTTGGTTGTAAGCATAGTGTTTTGAAGACTTTGTGCTAATTATATTTCATATTTAGCTCAAATTACAAGGATCATGATGTTTGAAATTAACTGCAGGTTTTGGAATAAATAGTTTTCATTTTTAAGAAAGTTGACTATGCTAATTCCTTTACAGTCTGTTCCTCTATGGTGTGACTACTTGAATTATATACAAGAATGTGATCCTTCCGTGCGTGAATGCTCTTCTGATGGCATTTCAAAGGCCAGGAATATTTTTGAGCGTGCTCTTACAGCTGTGGGTTTGCATGTTGGTGAAGGAAATAAAATATGGGAAAGCTACAGGGAATTTGAGCTGGCTATTTTATTAACCATCGATGAGGCTGAGACCAAGGTTAGCATGCTACGGCACTGTTTAATTTGCCTTCTTTTTTTACCAGGTTACAATGATGAACATTTCAATGCAACCACTCTATGCAATTTGTTTGTAATCATGTTCAAATTGCCATGATATTCCAATGTTAGACATATGTAATGAATAGAATAAATATGATTCATTGAGTGTGCTCTTGTACAAGGAAGTGAGGAACAACATACCAAAATACCTTACATACCTATTTTGGAATGAGTTTACATCTGAGACTTGCATTGGAGATTTAGAGGCATTTTTTTCACATAATAATGGATGGATGATCTATTTATTTGGACAATTTCATGGGTCGTGGTGAGCAGCAATGATTTGTCAAGGAGCTTGTGACAGTAAATGACACAGCACTTATGTTCATCTTATCACTTCCTCTTTCAGGAAATCAATATTTTCCAATGCAGCTGCTGGCCAGTTCTTCACTTTCATTTGAGTATCATCATAATTGTCTTCAAATGCATCAAAATGCAATTCTTATTAAATCCAAGTCTTATACCTAATCTGAATTTTGCTTTTTCGACCTTAGAACATTTTTTATTGCATTGTGGCTGAGTCATAGCATTCTTTGTGGAACTTCGGCTACATTCAAGATGATTATGTTTGTAACACATCCCAAATGCTTTCAACAAATCACTCCACTTTCAGGAAAAAAACCTTGGTAACTTGTTTTATTTCAAGTTGCCTTGCCTGTGAAGCTATCCTGCTGTAACTTGATGAACCATACTCTGGAAATCATAATTTGGACTAGTTGAAATGTCTTTGCATTATATTCTGTAATTATATTCATCATAGGGGACTTTTCTTAATTTATTTTGGTATAGGAGTTGAATCCTTATTATCCCAGAATTTCCAAGATGTTAACAAATTGAGAAATAATTCTTTGAATGAAAGTATTTTCTTTCGGGATATTTCATTGATTGTTCTTCAGTTGGAATTTTATGTTAAACTGATCCTCCAAATCAATTACAGTGGAGACTAGAGAAGTGGGCAGCGTCCTCATTACCACATATCTTGAACTGCCCACTCTAGTGTCTACAGTGCTGCCGCTCTCTTATTGTTTCTTTTCTTCCTTTTTATTTCTGAGAAATTTGTGGGTTAACTATGATATGCTTATCATGTGTACTGGATTGCTATATTAACAATTAAGGTTGTTATTTCTCTTTTAGGCTAAGGAATCACAGGTCCAGCGCATTCGAAGTATTTTTCACCGTCAATTGTCTGTCCCACTTCATGACTTGAGGTCAACTCTCCTTGCCTACAAGGCCTGGGAAGTGGAGCAAGGGAATGTTCTTGATCCAGGATCAAGTGATATTGACGGGATATCATCTCAACTTGCTTCATCTTATAGAAAAGCCCTGGATATGTATACTACTCGCAGTCAACATGAAGATCAGATTTCTAAGCAGGATATATCTGAGCAAGAAAAATTTCAAAATTTCATGGTAAGCAGGGCTGCCATAATCATTTGTGTGAATCTCGTGATGAGTCATGGCTACTTTTTCGATTATGCCTTTTGCTTCTTCTTGAGTATTTGGTATCAAAACATTTAAATGTGTGAAACAATTTCTTTTATGCCTTTCTGTTTATCTTTATTCCTTTTCTCTTTACTCTTTCTTTCCTTTCTACCTGATTCCCTCTACTGATATATCACACCTCTGCTTTCTGGGCTTGCTTATCAGAGCAGTTAAGCGAAAAGATTATTTCTTATTTGAAGCAGTTAAGTGGAATTAAAGGCTACTGTTTGTTTTAAACTTTACTGTCTTTTTTGGTTTTATATGTTATTGAGTATTCATTCTTTTTTGCAGAACTACATAAAATTTGAAAAGTCTGCTGGTGATCCAGCTCGGGTTCAAGTTTTATATGAACGTGCTATTACTGAATTTCCTATATCAAGTGATCTCTGGAAGGATTACACTCACTATTTGGACAAGACCTTGAAGGTTGTTTCTCTAGTATAATGTTTTTAAGTCTTTCATCTTTTGAGTTGCAAGTTTAGTGAATTAGTTTAATTTGATCCCTTTTCAGGTTGGAAATGTTGTTAGAGATGCTTACTTCAGGGCCACAAAGAATTGTTTTTGGGTTGGAGAACTTTGGGTTAAATATTTGCTTTCTTTGGAACGTGGCCATGCTTCTGAGAAGGAGATATCTATTGTATGCTTCATTTATTATCCGTTTTTCAAGCCCTTTGTTTATTTTTTTAATTTGGCTCAATGATTTGATGTTTTTATTAGTATAGTAATTTTGTGTATATGATTAGTAGGTTCCATCACTTTATCACTGTTCAAAACTGCAGCTTCTATGTGCAATGCAGATATTCTCTATGTAGAATATCAATAATTCGTAAATTGCTTGTAATTGTAGGTTTTTTTTTTTTTTTTTTTTTTAATTAGAATATATATTAGTAATAATAAGAAGAATGGTAACAACATGAATTATGGGTCTTGCTGTTGTCTGTCATGCTTTCTCTTTATTTTGTGCACATGAACCATTTTTCGTACAAAAGGACAACGCCTTTTTCTATTTACCAACTGATAAGTTCTTCCTTTAGGTAGACCTATAACCATAAAAGTTAAGCAGTTGTGGGAAATCTACTATATGCTGCACCTCTTTTACCATATAGTTCACATGTTCATGTTTCATTCCTGTTTTTTGTCATCTCTCTTGCACATGCACTATTTTGATAACTTCAAGTAGGGTAGTAGGGTAGGGGATTTGAGCTTGTAACCTTTTGTTCAGAATCCACTGATTAGACTATGCTGCAATTACAATCAAAATTTCTGACTTTGTTTATTGACTTCAGGTCTTTGAGAAATCCTTGCAATATGTGTTTTCAACAGTAAACGAGGTGAATCAGCTGTATTAATTTTTTTGAACCCTTGGTATCAATTTTATGTGTATAATATTTTAATATATGCCTTTTTCCAATTGAATGGCTGTAAATTCAATTGTACCTTTTTGGTTTCAGTACCTGGATGTATTTCTTACAAGGGTGGATAGCATAAGGCGAAGAATTTTGTCTGGCAGTGAAGCAGAGGGTGTGTTGGATTTTTCATTAATTAGGGAAACCATGCAGGTTAGTGTCGGTGTGGTTTACCTTACGATCTTCGTGATCTTTATTTTAATTCTGACCATTACAGAAAAAATATAGTTGTAACCTGTTTACTGATTTTTCCGTAGTTTGCTGCATACTTAATAATCTTTTTATTCTAATTCTAATAGTGCATTGTTTCGTTTCCAGCGTGCATCTGATTACTTATCACCAAATCTAAAGAACACAGTTGATTTTGTGCGTCTGTATGCTTACTGGGCTCGTTTAGAGCTGAACTTGGGAAAAGATTTACTAGCAGCCCGGGGAGTTTGGGAGAGCTTGCTTAAGATTAGGTCTGACCTATCTTATTTTGGCCACTTCTAGATTGGTAGTTTTCTTCTTTGTAATTAATCATGTTACTGAGGTTCTTTTGTATAGCTTGCCCTTTTCTTTGATATTTGCTTGTGTTATCTTGTCTTATCTACTTTTGGCAGTGGTTCAATGTTGGAAGCATGGCAAGGTTATATTGGAATGGAGATTGAACTAGGGCACATAACTGAGGCTCGGGCTATCTATAAGAGATGCTACAGTAAAAGATTAACTGGGACAGGCTCGGAGGTATACTTGTTTTCACCTGTTATCTTTTTTCTTTTTGTGGTGTGCCCTTTTTTAGCTTGATTATAGGAGTTCTATTTTCTGAAAATTGGTTGAATAGGTAATGTTTTATAGGCTGTAAAAGATGTACCAAGTAGTTTGCAGTCATACAAACTCTAGGAAAAAGGGATTAGTTTATTGGCAGTTATCAATGTTGAGGTTATCCTAGTCAGTTCTGTGTAACTTTCATGGTCACTGTAAGTATTGGACAAGTTTCTTTAATATTTAGCAGGTAATTATCAAATCCTCATTGTGTCCATAGTAGTATTTAAGTGTAGAGGAATTATTGAAAGTCAAGCAGAAAATGAAGAATAAGGTTTTGAGTTTCCTTTAAACTCAAAAGATCAAAGGGCTCTTTCTAACAAGCCCTTAACAAGAGATTGAAGGTTCTCTCTGAGAGACTCCTTATTATCTTGTAATTTTAAGTTGAATTACCATTTAATTACATGTCAAAAAGCCTGGACCATTACATAACGCCATATGAAACCAATTTCTTTCTAATATTTTCATAACTTAAGAAGCAGCAAAATGTTAAATGAAAGCAAGGAGAAATTTGGAAATCATATTATTCATTGTAGAACATTGCAACATTGGTTAGAAAAGTCTCACTGTTATCTGCACCTGTTTTAGGAATTTTGGTGTTTAGCAAACAAAATATGAGGAATCCTTATTTTGTTAAAATCACTTAGGCACCCTAAAATCACCAGAAGCGAAAAAATAAATGAATGCTCCCTGATTGCAGATACAGGAGTTAAAAAAATCCATTGAAATGAAAACATGAGTGACAATTGGCTAAACATTGTCGTATATAGAATTCAACCTACAAAGCAATGAAAGTTTTGCCTATACCGACTACTAAGAACCATATAAAAGACCCAATGACAGCCTCACTTGACTGCATATCTATGCATAATTATGCATGTATGAGGAAAACGTACAATCATGTTACTTAGATGAACTATATCATTTTTTTTTTCCTTCAGTTTTTGAAACCTTTTCATCTTGGAATCATGGTATCTGGAGTACTTGTGTCAGTTATTATTTTTGGGGCTCTGAATTCTTGGTAGGCTCTTATTTGATATTTATAGTGTATTGAGGATTAGATGATACCTTCCTTCCTAATTAACAGAATCATTCAGGATATATGCCATTCTTGGTTGCGCTTTGAGAGGGAATTTGGTACGCTGGAGGATCTTGACCATGCCGTGCAAAAGGTATGCTTTAATCCCTTAATTCTGTTTTTTCCCTTTCACTTTGTTCAAGAAACTTCATTTTATCAATTTGATGCTAAACCTTTTTCATCTTGGTACCTTTTTTTTTCGCATAGTTTTTTTCATTAATTTTGATGCATTCCATCAAATTTTTCTCTTCCCAATGAATCTGATGTGCAGGATTTTTAATAACATATTCTGTGGTTAAATGCCTCATGTATGTGCAACTATACTGAAAGCCAGATGAAAATTTAGAAGTGCTTAATTTTAAATTGTTTTCTTTATTATATCTTTTTGCTTCAATTCAGTGCTCTTTTATACATATAATGGACATGGATTGAACCCCCTTTGGTGTTTCATTTGAGAAGATTTCGAAGACGACTTTATTTTTTGTTTATTGAAGAAGTTATGTGGATTGAGAGGCTTCTTTTCATCTTGCTAAACTATGAGATATTATGTTATGTACAATATCAGTTGCATCTTTCTCAAGAAGTGAATGGATCCTTTTACCTACATATTGCTGCTATGAATGTGTTACTGTTATCTTCTTTCTTTTCTTGCCAATGTGGGTTGAATACAGTTTCTCATCAGACAGAAGTATTTTGTCCTCCCTCCTTGTCAGGTTACACCCCTTCTGAACGAGCAACAATTATATCAGATGCAACAGGAATCAAAAGCTTTTGTTGCATCAATGGATCAGAAAGAGAATGCCACCAAGAAAAATGTCCGTGCAAAGAGAAAAGGAGGTCCTGAACCCACTGATGAGCAGTCTCCAGTAAAACGGAATAAACAGACACCTCAAAACGAAAAAGGTTATGAGAATAGTAAAGATCAGCCTCAGAAGCTCACTGAAGTAACCAATCCTAAGGTAGAAAAGACAGATACTACCCAAGAAAAACAGCTGAAGGACCATGGCAGTGGAAGAGGCAAAGGATATACTGACCAATGTACTGCATTTATATCAAATCTTTCTCCCAAGGCAAGTAGACGAACCTCCTTCCCACATTGTAGAATAGGAAATATGGATTCTCTTTCTTTTGTAGGATAGGAAATATGGTCTTTCTTTCTGATTTCTATACTTAAGACATGTGGATGTGCTAATTTTTGCAAAAATAAACACTATCTTAGGCAAAGTATGAAGATTTGCGTAAATTCTTCAGCGATGTCGGTGGGGTTGTCTCGATTCGAATACTTCTTGATAAGTATTCTGGAAAATCCAGGGTATCTCTCTCTCTCTCTCTCTCTCTCTCTCACACACACACACACACATACACGTATCTGCATGCCTGAACACATGCACAATTAGACTTGGTGACTCTTCCTTTGTTCTTTTATGTTTTTACACTTGAAGATGATGGCTACGTAATCTTAGTACTTCCATTTTAAATAATTTCTGATACAAAACTTAAGTTATTAATTTGTATTCCTCAAGCAATTGTGCATCCCTTTCAATAATTTTTTTTTTTATATAGTAGTATGAATTGGACTTGTGTAAACAGAGGTTCAGACTGGTACTACTATATAAAAAAAGGGAGAAAATTCGCTAGCACCTGAAATCTTGACCCTTCATGAGTAAGAAAACAGTATGATACTGTAAGACTATGATAGGAAAGTGGATAAGCAAATATGATAGGAAAGTGGATAAGCCAATATTTGAAACTAGCATACTCATGATGCCTTTATATATGATGTTTCCAGACACAAATCATGGAACACATTCTTTTGGATATTTCTCAAACAGTCCAGTTTTTGTCATTTTGTTTTGTTTATGATGATTTTATCATTTTTCCTTTACTATAAATTCAATGAGGTTTTAAATCTGCATTATTTGTTTGACGCCTATATGTGCTTTGCAATTGCAATTGGGCATTGTTGACATATTGGTGGTATAAGGAATCATTGTTTGGGCCTAACCATGTGATCCAGGTGTTGTTCTTTTCATTTGATGGGCTACAAAGGATTTTTGTAACTTATTGTTGGAAAAAATAATACATGTGCCAGGAGTTAAAATTTACTTGCACTTAGTGTTCCATGCACGGAAATAGTTCTCACAAAGACCCATTTTCTTTGAAAGTAGGATACAACATTGAGAGTTTAAAGTATATAAAAATCTAATCAATTTTGTTAGGGCAGAAGGAGCTATGAAATTTAGCATGCTTTTTAATTGCAGTAGGGATTAACTACTTACATATTCATATTGTTGCATAACTTACATTGACTATGAAGGGACTGGCATATGTGGACTTTTCGGATGATGAACACCTTGTTGCAGCCATAGCAAAGAACAAGAAGATGTTACTTGGGAAGAGGCTGAGCATTGCAAAATCAGATCCTAAACGAGGCCAAAAAGGTGGTCAGGATTCCTCTAAGCAACAGAGTAAGCAAAACAGTTTCTTTTATACTTTCTCTGACCCTTGACCTCTATGTGTTTGTGCCCAATGTGCAATTTTTAAATATCTACCTTTGTTGTTCTTTTATCATCAGTGAAGCTTTTTACTTTGGATTGGATTTGACATTTTTATGGATGGTCAAATGGGACCATGTTTCCATATTGTGAGGGATGTATGCATATGTGTTTGGACATGAAAGTTAAGACAAATTAGGTTGCAGAATTTAAAATTTGCATGTCAGAAGCTTTGGAGCACGTCAAGGTTATGTTATCAATTTTTTACTTCTACCATGTTAATTGGGAAGATCAAGTTGCGATTCTGAGTGGGGAAAGTTTGGTTTTCTGGACTTCCAAGGTTTAACAAGTTTTGGACCATGTCTGATTGAATATACGGCACCTGTCAAGCACTTCTTTCTTGTTACCGGGCTATGCTTAACTGACCTTTTTAACATAATATCTTCATTGACTTCCAAATATGCACTATTCAGTACTAGGTTTTTAACTTAGTCCTGCACCATTGGTATTAAAATATATCTTACGCTTTAGCATTGAAGAAAATGCGAAGGCTTTGGTACAAAATTTTTTACTGTGCTTCCTTCTGACCTTAAACTGATTGGAGTGTTGTTTTTACCATTTGACAATTGTTTCTTTTGTGGGAACTTGCTGCTTCCCCCCACCTCTATTCTGGAAGCAAGGGCTTGGCTGTAGGTCATATGAGGCTAAATTAGTTCTAAAGCTGGTCTAGAATGATAATCAAGTAGGTAGCAACAATAGGCAAGCTGTAAACTGGGCACAACAAACTAAACGGTTAAGAATTGGGGACCACAATGTAAACAATCATAGCAATGAGTCCATATATAGCATTAAAAGTAACAACGTGATATGTTCAAATAAATTAAGATGCTGACACAAGTGAAGGAGCTGGAGGTTAGACGTCGTCCATGGCATAAAATAGCCAAGTAGAAACAAGAGGGAAGAGTTCCAGCTGCAAGGTGAGGGAGAGGGACAACAGACAGAAAGGGGGAAAGGAGAAGACTAAATGGCAGAGAGATATTAAAAAAGAAAAGAAAAAAAAAACTGTAGTACCATTTTCCATGTTTCTAGATCTGTCCCAGCAGAGAACCACGGAAGAGACTGTAACAACTAAGGGTGTAATACAACTGATCTGTAGGGTAATTCTTAAGTTTGATACTTCAAATGGATGAAAGGATATGGATTTTTTAAAAAATTGGTAACCCTGGTACAGGGAACGTCACCTCTATGTTCATCATTTAAATTGACTAGCGTTGCACTGTGCTTAGCACATACAAACACTCGTCAATATTATGGCAATCTGCGTTCTATTATGTTGGCTCTTGGGTGTTTGCTGCTTGCTTGTGTGTTAATTGCTTTCTAGTTTAGTGTTCCCTTGCCATAAACATTCTATCAATCTGTGTGAATCTGCCTTCTGACTTCTGATGCTCAAAGGTGCGTGCTGTTTTTTTATAATTAGTTTTTCTTAAATTTAATTTGCAGATCATAATGCCAATCAAAGTGAAAAAAATGAAGAATCTGCATCTAAGGTGTCTACTGAAACTTCTAAGGAGTCCAGGGCACCTCAGACGTCAAACTTCCCTTCTCGTAAGCAGGATGACAACATCCAGCTCAAGGGGAAGAGCACGTTTTTAGTGCCCAGGAATGTGAAGCCACTTGGTGGAAACGCAAACAAACCCAAATCTGTGGAAGAGGGGGATGACGAGCCAAAGTCCAATGATGAGTTTAGGAAAATGTTTATTAAAGATTAAGGTTCGGTTTTCTTACAATTGCTAACCCATGGAGTGATGATAAAAATGATTTTGATGTATGCATGTGCAAGAACTAAATACTTTTTGCATAGGATGAAGGGATAGATTTTCTACCTTATTGCTTTATCGGTTAATGCATCGGTAAGGCCACTCAGCCCAACATTCTGATAGAATTCGTCGTGTACAATTATGTTATGGATAGGATAATTTTATTTCTCTTATTTTGAAATATATCAAATATACTAAATATTTGTTTGTCTTGGTCGCATGCTTGCCTTTTTCTTTTTTCTTTTTGGTTCCATGTATTTTTGTTACTGTTCTGTCATTTCCTTTTGTTTTTTCTTTTTAATCTCTCTTCTACCTTGCTTTTTTAACCTGTTTGACGTGACTGAATATCTAAGACATAGCCTTTTCTTTTCTATTTTTTACACTGAAGGAAATGATGACAGGTGACAAAAAGATGCAGCACGCACAAGAAGGATGGTGTGCTTGTGTCCTTGGTTCAGTTCTTGTACATTCCTACAATCTTATGGTGTATGGTATACATCTTGTTTTTAGACAGTCACTTGAAGGGTACATGGTAGTGGACGCAATGCACTTAGACCCCACTTTTTTTTTATCACAAATTATTGGTGTTGCATGGATATTTTTCCTCTTTTATCTGATGAACTATATAATGTAACATGTATTTGAGTGTAAATCCTCCTTAATCAGCTTGTAGTTCAGTGGTTGAGTTTCAATCCTGACAGCCTCATTTTCCTTCTGAAAATTTTTGAAGTGCCAGGAAAAATTTTTGATGACCAAAATATGTTGCTTTTTGATTCATGCTTCTAAATGGTTGAGTGATCAAATATATATATTTTTTTTCATGATATGTTACTTAAAAAACTAAGCTGATTAGTTGGATGTGGGCAAAAGGTAATACTTCTGAATGACATGTAAGGCTTAACTAAATCTCTGCCCAGACCCTGAAACCTGAAAACCTGAAAGCCTGAATCAGATGTATTATCAAAGTGATAAAAATAGGGAACCTGTCACAAAATCATCTGTTCATGAGGCAAGAGCAAAAGAATAGGAATTTTGTATTTCAATTTCTTCACAATTTGAAACTGTACTATTACTGTTTGTAACTTTGGATGAATGCACAACTTGGACAACTTTCCATCTTCAGTGCCGAAACACAATATTTTATTTATACGCAAAAGAAAAAAAAAAAAAGTCTTATGGCTGGCAGACTGGATGATCAGAATTTGAGAATCATAAACATGGAGAGTCAGAATCTTTCACCTACAAAGTGAGAAATCCCATAGCAGCAGCAGCAGCAGCTATTGTTAGTGTTAAAAAAAAATAGTGGTAAAAAGTAATTATCCATAAGAATACAAAAGCTTCTTCTGCACTTTCAGTGTTGCTATTGTACTATCAAATTCATCGGGCTTTCCTTACACGTCTCATTTTGCCCTTTATTGTCGCCAATGTTACCCTGCACATGACTTAAATCAAAACCCACCCCCACCAAAACACAAGGGCCATAGACAATGTTTGTATTGGAGATTTGAAGAATTTCCCACAAAATACTAATGATTTTTTTTTTCGTATGTTGTGGTTTTTCTGCTTTTTTTATTGGTTAAAAAAAAGTGATTTACTGATTTTTCTTAATTTTGGGTCTCATCAATTGGAAGTGGCAAAATTTCAATGGAATAGTATGATTAGACTTTACAATATGTTACATATTTTCTTCTCTTAGCTAATATCCTGTGAGAAATAAATGAAATTTTACTATAATTTTATAATACTTAAGTGAGAGATTTTATCTTTTTTTTCAAACAATAACAGTATTTCATTGATGAAGCAAAATACATGAGATATATAACAGTATATCATTGAACATCAATAAAATTTCACTCTGATCATTTAAAGACAAAAATTAATCAAGAAAACATAAAGCTCAATAATATAAACTAGATGTAGTATATCTATGAATCTTAAGTGTGCTCAGTTACATAAGAAAACACACAGTTCAACTCTTAGATCTAAGGAGGGAGAGGTTTCTGAAGTTGAAATGCACGTCATCAAACTTGAATATTGAGCATATCTAAATTTTTAGTGTATCTCCATGAATGTTGAACTACGAGATCCACCATATTATCACGAAAACAGAATATAAAATGGGATAAACCGACACTATCTTAACTCATAACAGATTTATTTATACACAAGAACAAAAAAAAAAATCTGGTATTTGAATGATTTTTTTGGTAAAAAATGGTCAAAAAATCCATTCAAAACCCGAGTGAAGAAGATAATGATCAGTAAATGGAAAGAGGAGAGAAAACCTGTGGTTATTTCAAAGTAGGTTGATTTTATCTTTTATTTGCACTTTCAAGAAACTTAATTTTGAAAAACCTGCACACTAAATGTAGTTGTCCATATAAACGCCGAATACAGAATATTGGATATTCTGTATGAATTTGTCTCTTCACTTTCAAATTCAAGTCTTATTATATTTAGTCACGTTAAATAAATTGTTGAAAATTTTTTATTACTTCTATGATTTCATCTTAATCGAAACTAATAAACTCTGGTTTTAAAAAATGAATATTTGTTTTTATAAAATTGAAATAACTGAACAGTGAAAGTAATTTAAAGAAAATGATTATTTTCTGAACTTCAAAATACAGAAGAAAAACAGTGACTAAGAAAAAAAAACCGATAGTAATAATAGCAGTGGAGTTAGATGGGACCCAACAGAAGAGAACTATGTGAAAGATTGAAACATAGTTGCACAGAGATACAGAAAAGGTAAAAAAAAAAAAAAATGCATATCGATGAAGAGTCCATGTACACTTAAGCATGCGTTTTGTTTTAAGAGTTTTTTTTCTTTTTTTTGGTTCTTTCTTTCTGTGTCTTTATGGGATCATTCAACAAAATCAAACTCTCCACACACTTCATTGCACACTTTTCTTTTCTTTTTGCTTTTTTCTTGAATTTTTTTGTAATTAGAACTCAAACATCTTGAAGCTTTAATCATCATTTGCTGTCTGCTAGCATCATGCAAAGTTATACTATTACATGCCAAGGCAATGCACAGTCTCTTTTTTCAGGTTCTTTTTTCTTAATATAAAAAGAACAGTTGTTGATTTGATTTTAGCTTACTTTTGGTTTAGCCATTTCTAGTTAGCTGTCGCACGCAAAGTTATGCTGCCAACACAACTCTGCATGCTTAGAAATTAAACAAATTTTAAAGCAGAAATGCATCTTCTTTTGTGGAGTACGTTTATATATATATATATAATTGATGTTGCACTTAAAAATTAATAATTTGTATATTATCATGTTAAAATACTACTAAAATATTTTTATCATTTTATACTTCTATTAAGTCGAACTGAATTAGTCAGAATTTAATAATTTTAAATAGAAAAATAAAAGGTTAAAAACTCTAATGTGTAATGAGAAAGTTATACCCACTATGCACATCTTTACACCTAATTCAATTTTAAAATAATTAAAATTTATATGACGAATATCTAGTGTAAAAAAAATAACTGTATAATCTCACACTAATAATATATTTAAACACAAAACGACATGTGTTTGAATTTCATTTTATCAGTTTTCAAATTTTAATTTTATTTATTAAAAATATATAGCTATTCTATTTTACATAATTTATAAAGAAGACTGCTTAGATTATTTAATTTTTAATAAAAATTTTAATTTATTAATTTGCATTCTGTTGTTAAAAAAAGTATTACATACATGTTCACTAATAAGGTAAATTTATGGTGAGTTTATATAAAGAAAATATGGAGACAAAAAGAAACTAGAAAAAGGTTGATTGCCCATATAAATTACAAAACAAAAAGAAAAAAAGAAAAATGCTTTAACTTTAATTTCCTTTTCATTGTGACCATTTGAGAGGCAATAGAAGGGAGAATAAAGAGCATGGAGAAGTCACTAGAATAAAAAAAAAAACCCACAAAATCAAGAAAAGAAGAGAACAAATTAAAGCAACATTCCCCTTTTCTTTATTATTATTCATCATTAAATTTCAGTTTTTGTTGGATCCACTCAACCCAAAAAAAAAATAATATTCAGATCTCTTGAGTTTTGGTTTTTGGACTGCATATTTCCATGGTCCCCATATATATATATATATATATATGCATTCTTTGGAGTCAATTTTCAAACTCCAAGGAATTCTTTTTTTTTTTTTTTTTTTTGTCTTACTTATCAATTGATCTAGATAAGATAAATTCCTCAATTTCTTTTTTTGTTATTCTTGTACATTTTTGAATTAAACAAGTAGTTGACTTGTATATTTCTCAAATCATACATAATCTTTTCCATCTTTTCTTCCTCTATAAGAATAAGGGCTTATTTGATTGAGTTGCTCATAGTGACTGATAGTTATTGCAGATAGTAAATAATTGATAATTATTAGCTGATAAATATAAATTATTAAATAAAATTTTATTAATTATTATTATTATTAGTATGTTAAATGATATAATTTATTTATAAATATAATTATATATTTTTTATAATATTTTTAATTATGTAAATTATTCTATCATCTCTCTCGATCAACTAAATCAAATGTCCCTAAGAGAAATTTTTTTTTAAAAATATTAATAAAAAATTTTATGTTCCATGTATTATGTTTATTTATTAAATTTATATTTTATATATATGTAATATATTTTTATTAATTAAGTATAAAATATTTACAATATGTATTATATATATAATTATTAAGTATAATATTTTGAGTGTTGTTAATATTTTTAAAAATATTTTTTTTTTTTCTGATCCAGTGTACTTTCTTTTATTTCCTTTTTGTGTGTGTGTGAATTCTAATAGGCTCTGCCGCTCAAAACTCATGAATTAACTTTGTCAGAAAATTAAGAAATTCTACAAACTCCTATTAAAATCTTGCCTTCTATATGGAATTTCAAGTCCATCATTTTAAGAAATTTGCCTTCTCGTAATCTGTGAGATTTTCTCAATTTTTTTCAAATAAAAAAAATTGCACATTTTACACAGGGATTTTTTTTGGTGTATATATAAGAGTTTTTAATTATTGGTTTGCAAAAGAATTTAAATTTTTAAATTTTATTCTTTTTTAAATATTAATATTTAATTATTTTTAAGTGAAGGTTCTGTTTTTTAATTTAAAAAAAATTATTTAAAATTATTTCGATAGTTAACTTTGGAACACATAATACACTTAATAAATAAAAATATAATACATAATAATTGAATAAAATACTCTAAATATAGACAAACATTAAATTTTAATTTATCATTTAGTTTCTACAATATATGCTATTAATGATAAAAGATTTCCATGACCGTTGTCTAAGGCTAAGGGGCCATGTGGTACAACATCAACCTTAAAATATTTAACAAAAAAAAGAATAAAAATTTTAAAAAATTAATTCAAAAACAAACGAACATTAATTTGCAAATCTCACCACGGCCCATGTGGGCAGCCTTCCTTGTCTCTTGTATATATATTGAATGAAGAAAATATATGCATTTAGTTAATAGCATCAAAATCTTTATTTTGGCCTTCATTTTGATTTTTTTTTTTTTTACACATGCTTAGTTTTTTTGGCATATAAAAAATTAGCCTCTTTAAGGATTAGTAAAAATTATTTATTTTGTAAAATTCAAGGACAAAGAAATATTATTTAAATGAAAATTCAAAGACTAATAAATAAAATATCAATTTAGACACAAACTCATGTCCTCAACCAATGAAATTTTTTTAGAAAATGCATATTGAAAAAAAAAAGAGAGAGAGGGAATATTCACATTTCAAAGGAGTAAATAAAGTTAGAAGAAAATGGAAGGGAATATAAGGCAATTTGCTTTTGCTACTTCCCTTTTAAATGTTGTATTTTTATTGTCACATTCTCAATCATATATTGGAGAAGAAGGTGGTGGGGGCAAGCAAAGAATGCACAAAATGGATACTAACAGATTATGTAAAAAGAAAGGAAAGGAAAGGTATATATATATTATATTATACATAGTCTTTTCTTTTAACTTAATATTTTTTATTAATAAAAATGTCACATAATCTAAATTTTGATGAACTATATATAATGGAGGGCAATTCTTCCTTTTAAATCAACAGCGGCAAAAATCGAACCTTGCGTCTCATGACATCCTTAGAAAGAAATTGTCATTTGATTATTTCTCAAATGACAATTTTTAGTATTTGATATCAAAATAGTTTTCTTTTACTTTAATATTTTTAGTATTTGATAGTTATATGAGTTCTTACTATTTTAAAGATGGAAGTGATTATATTATATAAGAAGTAAATTTTTTTAATACTTATTTTTTATATATAAAATTTGAAATTTAAACTTAAAAAAATTAAATTACTTGTTATTTGAATTAACAAAAGGTTATAATATATAATTTTTTAAATTTTTATTTTTAGCATAATATATCGGTAATTTTTTGTACTTAACATCTTTTATCAGTTTGTCTTTTTAACTTACAAAATGACAATTTAAACACTTGAATTTATTAAAAATAAGACTTAGAAAAGTTTAAAGAGTTTTTTTAAAGTTGAAATGAAACTATTTAGATATCTAAATAAAATAAAAAGATGTTTATAAATTATATTTTTAATAAATTAAAATGTTAAAATCATTAATTTATAATTTAAAAGGATAAACTGATAAAATGTGATAAATTGAAAGATTTCTTAAATCTTTTATCTTTTGTTCTGATTCTTTAATTTTTGATGTTTACTTGCTTTGAATCTCATGCCATTTCTTGGAGAATGTTTGGTTGGTTGCCTTAATGTAGACTTAATTCTAAATCCAGACAAAAAATAAAAGAGGTGGGAATGTTCCCAACGGCTAGCTACTCCTTTTGCCTTTTGTTTTTTTTTTAACAAAAATACATAAATTTAAAGAGGCAATTTAGAAGAAAATAATTTTGGAGATTCTATATTCATTAGATGTGAGGGACCCGAAGACAGAAAGCACTGCCTACCTTATGTCTAAATCACTATATTGTATACATTTAAGCTTAGACATAACAAATATACATTCTGCAGATTGATACATTTTCAACATTTGAAGTTGTAAAATTGGTAATTAATAGCTACTCGGGTACTAGCTTAATAATTAAATACCCATTTCACAATTTGATCTCACAAATAGTTTAAATTTTTTTCAATAAAATTTTGAATTTAAATCTTGTATATAAAATAAATATACGTTAAAATAGTTTTATTTTCATAAACTTAAACACCGAAGTAGTTAAAGTTCATATAACTACTAAATAACGAATTATCAGATGTCAAAAAAAAATTCATTTAAAAAAAAATTATAAATATCGTAAAAATTGTGGTATAGAGTCGGCTATGATATTGTACGAGAAGTATTTTTTTTTTCTTTTTTTTTTACCTTAATACAAATGATTAATATGTTAATTTTGAGCAATAGATTAATCCTTGATCACCCAAGATTCCTGCCAAAACATATGCATGAGGTGGTGAAAATTGTTCTTGATATGAACTTGCCAATATATATATATATCCTCAACATGTATGTTTGATTGTGCACAAACCAATTAAGCAAAATGAACTATAACTATAGGTAAAAATGAAATGAACATGGAAAAAGAAAAGTATGATGTAATTAGGATGGGAGCCAACTCATGTGGGACAATATATATATATTATATACTCATGCTATATCCATGTTTCCTTAAATCATGTAAATAATTTGTTATTGTTTTTTGTATATTGGTTTGAGCTTCTCATCATCATCATAATGTTATCTTTTACTGTTACAATATGATCTATTTCTTTGCTTGGGGAAACAAATATGATCCAAATTTATTTCAGAGTCTAACACTTCATGAAGACATGAATTTTGAGATTTATAATCAAGTGCCATTTATGATGAATTGACCACACGCATGAAAACAATTAATATGCTTTTCAATATATATATATATATATACTCTAGAAAATATGTAAATTTCTTCTTAAATAGTCTTTGCTCTAATTAGGCCAACAAAGTATATTATTCATAATTTCTAGAAAACTATAGTCAGAAGCTTTTTTTTTTTCCTATTACAATTTCGGGTAGGGGTTTCGATATCGAATTCTCTGAATGGCCTGGCCGTTAGACCAAAATGCTACTGATATAAATATTTTATACAATTTTAATTAATTTACTTTTTCAAGTGAACTTATAAGCATATACTTTTAAGTATTATAAATTTATAAATTATATTTTGGGTGTTGATTAAAAAGTTGAATTACTATTTATAACACTAAAAACCAAGTTTTCACAATATTAAATATTAAATTGATGTCATTAATATCCAAGTATATAAAAGTATCGGCTTTTACATATTATTAAATTAGCCATTCAAACCAAAAATTAAAAGCTTGTAATAATTACTAAATGGATACATAATCAGAAGATTAAGAGAACAAATAACATCTAAGCACATGCAATGAAAAGGATGTAAGATACACAACACAATATAATATAAACATGCACCATGAGTGCAGAATGAGAAAGAATGATGGCATGGCAGGTTCAGATCCTAAGAGTGAAGAAAGATATAAAAATTGTTAAAGTTCTAAACATTTTTGAAGCTCAAGAAACCTACACACGAAAGCTCTTGAAGAGTAGTCTGTGTTATTAATTAAATTCTCTTTATGGGGAGATCAGAATGAAATTGTGAAGAAATAAAGAGAGGAAAAAAAGAAAAGTAGGCAACATGAGTGTGAAGTTAGCAAGAATTGATGATACCAAAATTTGGTGGTGGTGGTCACTAGCTATACTCTTTTTTGCATTTTTGTTTTTTAATTATAGTGCAAAGGAACTACATTTTGTTGAGTAGTTTTCAAACAAAGGCTTAAAGAAAAGATAATAAATAAATGGGTAAGTGACATTTTTTTCTGTTATCAACTAAAAAATAAGAACAAAAGCAAAGCCTTATAACCCCATGCAAGGTACTCTAAATGGGAAATAAATAATTACACTTGTTGTTGTTGATGGTTGTTGTGTTGAAGAGTAGCATAGCATGGACTAAGTGAATATGCCAATTTAGAAACTACTTTATTTGAGTTTTAATATAGAATGATTGGCATCTTTAAGGAAGCTTTGTTTCCTAAAATAAAGCACCAATTAAAAATATAGGTTTGTAGGTTGTGGGATTATTAGAAGAAAAGTTAGTTATTGATGCCTTTTAAAGAAATTTTGTGAAGGGACATCTTCTTGATTATTTTGGAGATGAATCTAGTTGACTAATCATGAATCAATCCCATGCTTTTTTAAATTGACAAAAAAAATTATGTTTTTATAAGATAATTACTAGTCATTTTTATTGTAAATATATAACTCAATAAAGCAAATGAGATTAATTAAGGTTCATTAGTCATCTGTCGCCTAGAATATTATGCGGCATAATGTTTGAATCATACCGTCGTTAATTTATAAAATTAATTTTTATTTGATTTCAAATTCATTTTCATCAAATTTGATGGGGAACAACTACTCTTCTATTATGCAATCCATCAATATATATTTTATATGAACTTCCTATTAATAAAAAATATATCTCAACAAAGCCAATTCAATTAGAATTTAAAGAATACTTTTTTTAATATTAATTGATCTTTTATAAAATTATTTTTTAAAAAAATTATTTTCTACTGATCAAAGAAACATCAATCAACATATGAATTAGTTAAAAAATAAATTAATATGAAAGAACATATTCTTAAAATTATTTGAAATGAATATAATCTTAACTAGCTAGCATACAAATTAACTCAAAAGTATATCATCAAATGTCAATCAAAGAAAAATAATTAAAAAAATAAATTCATCCCATTCTTTGATTTTTAGAATATAAAATTAAAATAACCATAGTTTAAAATGGTTCTCCTTTTGTTTTTAAAAAAAAAATCAGAAAACTTGCATTATTATTACTTTCTGAATATTTTGTAAGCCAATGTTTTTTATAAGGTCCCAAGCTTGACAGTCTGTCTTCTGTTCCCAAATTTCCTTACAAGGCAAGGGAAATATGCTTGAGAAATTATATGAATAATTTAAAGGAAAAATAAAAGTAGATTTAATTTTTGTAGCATTGTTGCAAGTTGTGCATAATGTTGTTATAGGCTGACATTTAAAGAATGATTGGCTGATCCATTTAGATTATTTTGGACCCATCTTAATTATATTAAAATGTACATATTTGTCAACTTTCAGTGCCCAAAGAGCATGTTATAAGATCATTTGGCATCAATAAACTCCAGCATTTTCCCCCACCCAAAAAAAAGGGCAAAAACCCACCAAAAAAATGGTGCAAGCTAGTTGATTGATATAATTGAAGTGAAATCATTTTATTTTTCATCTATTGGAAGAGTTCTATAGAATTATATGTATATTGTAGTGCATTGTCATATAATTACATCAACATTAGCTGTGAAGGTATATTTAATTGAAAAGGTGTGCTTAATTAGCTTCAAAGTCATTAAATTTAAAATTTAACAAATATTTTTTTCATAATTCAGCATTCACTTTTAAAAGTCTATGAGTTGAATTATTAAAATTCATAATATTTTTCTATAAAAAATATTAAAAAATCTTATTTTAAAATATACATATTCTATTGGACGTAAAAACACTCTAATTCTATTACATTTAAACATTACTTTTCTTTTTCATAAAAAAATTATATCTTTTATTCTAACTAAAACATCCTTATTATTCTCCCAGGTCGAACTGAATTAATTAGAGTCTAGTGAACACTAAATTCTGGTGGTTCAGATTAAAAAATTTTCTTATTTTTTTATTATTTTCTATTTTTATTTTATTTATTCATTTACTATATATATATATATATATACACACACTCTCTCTCTTAATAAAAATAACAAAATAAAAGCATTGTAATAATTTTTTTTAATTCTCATTTTCATATATAGTTAATTTATAGTTTTAATTAATTAAAATTATTTATTTAATTATTTTTAAAAATATGTATTATTTAAAATCTGCACAGAGAGTAAATTCACAACTAATTAATATTTAATTTTTGTCCATTAATAATTAAATCAGATAATAATAATAATAAAAAAAAAATAAACAATGTAATAGAGTAATTTTTCTTTTAAATTATATAAAAATTATTTTTAAAATTAATGAAATTTAAATACTATGTTTCATTTCTTAAAAAAAAAACTATATTTCATAATTTTTTTTTAAAAAAAATATTAAATCGCTTTTTTTTTAAATGGAGTTAACATTAAATTCAGCAAAATGACAAATGATAACTAACTTTTACATCGGAAATTAATGCCATATGAAAACAAGAAAGAGTGTTCTGGTAATTAATTATTGTGATTTTACATTTGTCAAGTCAATAACAATAATATAATGGCAACATCACCCTATGTATAGCTAGATGTTGGTGATGGCATATGGTGGTGGGCAGGTTTTGTACTCTTTTTTATCATAAAACTTGAAGCATGATATGACAAAAGAAATGACTAATAAAACAAGTTTTCATTGCTTTTACCTAAGTACCAATAATATTCTCATTAAAAGTTAAATGACCCATATCACATATACACACATTTATTTATGTAAGATACCTCTGCCTTCAAAAGATGATATTTAGCTTAAAAAGTGAAGATTCAAATATTGTACACATATAAATCATTTAACCTAAAAAGCTTAGTGAAAGATTCTCTCTAACAAGTCCTTTGCCATTATGTTAAGGGCACAAAGCTTAACCCTTTAGCCAAATAAAAAAAAATTTTAAAAAAAAAGCAACAAAAGCTTAGACATTGTGAGAGAATTTTTACAGCCTGTTATTATAATATGCATGAAACTTTTTTTAATATTTTTTATCTAAATTATTGGTATTTAAAATTTATTAAATACTAATTAATTTAATATGTTCGGATATATTATAAAAATAGTAAGAAAATTTTAACAATTACTTAATGCGACTATATATATATTATATGGCTTGAATTTTATATTTTTCATATATCGTAAAATAATCACTTAACGGTCGGGCTGATCACAAAGGTTATTTGGTTTTTTTAGAATCATTTTTAGAGCAACATAAGTACATATCATTATTGGATAATTAGAGTAATATTGGTACATTATCAATTAAATTTCTTTTAATGTTGTGCTGATTAACATGCATATTTCTTATCTTTAAAACACTAAAGTTTGTAAGGTTTCAAGACAGAATGAAAATAATACAGAGAATTTGGGCTGGCAGTGATTGAGATTGATGGATATATATGTCCTCCACTCTAAAAGCAAGAAAATTTTGGTTCTGAACATCTTGAAAATTGTGATCAAGGTGGTGTCATCAACACCATTTATTCTAGTGGACCCTTCAATCCAGTACCATAATTAATCACCCAACCCAACAATTTCTGCACATCAACAACTACAAATCAAAGAAAAATTTCCATGATCATCTCCAAATCTTGAAGAGTTAAAAAAATATCATGAAATTCTTTAAAGTTGTTTCTCCGTAATTATCAGTACATTTTATTGTTGCAAAACAAAAATTTAATAAAATATTATTACAAGGCTTGTCATATCATATTCCACATTGAACATATAGTTTTCAGAAAATTAAAAGAAAAAAAAAAGGATAAGGAGAAGCAAGAAAGAAAAAGGAATAGTGGAATTACTGGAAGAAGAGACAACAAAGATAAAACAAAAAATACCTAAAGATGAATAAAGTGTGCAAATGTGGTGTGGAGTGTGGAATAAAGGCAAGGATAATGAAGAATAAAGTTGGTTATATTTAATAAAGAAAGGAGTAAAGAAAATCTATGTCAAAATACATATGTTTTATTTTTACTTCATCTTTGAGATCAAAAGGTCCCCTAAGTTGTGACGTTCACTGCTATGCATCTTTTAATTTTGAAAAAAAAAAGAGATAAATAAAGGTCGAGATCGCTTTGCATTCTAAAATTTATCTGATTCGATCCAAACTAATCAAAACCATTATAGCTAGCTATCATGATAATTCTAACTGAAGAAATTATATATGCTAATACAATGAATAATGGAAGGTGCTTATCTATGTTGATGAAAATCTTGTACTGCTGCAAATTTTAAATTAGTGTTAAAATGGTGTTTGATTTCATGACATAAGAACATTTTTTTTCCAAGGCTTTCAATGGATTTTAACCCACTATTGTTCATTAAAAAATTCAAGAATTACTATACAATATTTGAGAAATCATCAAATATTTGGAAAATGGTACATATATGCTTAGTTTCAGATGTATATATATAAAATTAACTGAACTGCTGCATGTTGTATTGAATTAACCTATTACCTGTATATCTCTTTTTCTTTCTGTCTATCAAAACCTTCCATGTGATGAGTCTGAAGGAAAAATGCAATTGTCCACAGTATTTCCAGGGCAACATCATTGTCACATTGAGTCCTTTTTTACGACTCAACACCACAACAAGTGAATATTCATACATATGAGATAGAATTAGTGCAATGAACCAAAAGTAATAATAATTGTAATTTTTTAAATATTATATATGGTAATTATATTACATGTAAGAGCTTGATTACTATTTCCCTCAACAGTAAGTCTGTCTTCTGAAGGCAAAAGAACAGAGTAGCTAAGCTTTCTATTCCCAGCCAAAAGCCTAATGATCATCTCCTTGCTTGCTTTGAACAGTACTTTTATTCTTATAGTTAAAAAAATCACCAATAATTATTGGGATCAGCTAGTTTAAAATGTCTCCAGTTCAAGTTATAGTATATGCAATTACGTTAAATTAATTGTTGTAAGACTTTTACTACATTTATGATCCTACTTGAATTAAATTGAATTAATTAAAGTATTGAATCAAATTAGTTAAAGCAATGTATTCTACTCTTATGGTCTTGTGCATGTTGAATTGAATTGATTAAAGTTTAGTATATTTTACTCGGATTAAATCAAATTAGTCATAGTTTAATTTTTTTTTTGCAAGAAAAAGTTTTGTTTTATAAAATTAATTTAACTATGAAATGCACCAATAATCATAATTTAGTGTATTATAATATCGATTCCTTTAGAAATAAATAAATAAATATTATTTGAGCTTTAAAATTAGTAAAAAAATAATGTAGTGCAGTAATTATATCCCATGTTCTTAGTAAAAATAGAAATCATTCACATGATTTACATGAGTCCCTCTTCCCCAAATTAATGATGTACTTGCATTGATTAAGCTAGTGAAATAAGTGCAACACCACAGACTAGAGAGAAAATATACCCCAAAAAAAAAAGAACATAAATTTAGAAGAAAAAAATAGAATTTTTCTCTTGATTATGTTTTTTGTTTGAGTTTTTGTTCATCAGGTGATTAGAAAAAAGAACAATTAATATCACTTTTCAAAGAAAAGAAAAGCACTCTATTAGAAAAGGAAAGGAGGTGAAGAAGAAGAAGAAGCATGCCACTCATCTAATTATGGGCAGCCAAAAAATGGTTTTGAATTTTTTTTTCTTTCAACTTTAGAACTTAGAAGAGATAAGACTTTACAAGATTTTTTCTTTCTTTTTTTTTTTTTTTTTTTTTGTTGAAGATCATTTAATTTATTGCTGATAGTGCTTTTTGTGCTCACTCAGACATACACATACTCTTCTTTCTGTGGCTCTCTCCACTGTCTGACACACTGCTCTCCATTTAGCGTAAACACTTGATGCCTGATAGTGCAAGCAAAGCAAAGCAAATCAAACCAAACCAAAGCAAAACACACCCCACACTTTAATCTTCTTCACTTGCTAAAAACTCGCTCTCTATTTCTTTGTCTGTTAACACCCAAAAAAAAAAAAAAAACTGTGCTTTTTTCTCCTTCTCTTCTCTCTCTTTTTTGGCCTTTCAAAACCCTACTATAAGCTCCTTGTTTAATGCTCGCTTCACTACCCAAAACCACCTGCAAAACTCTCTATTTTTAATCCTCTCTTCTCTACCCAAAACCCTCCTTCACCACCCCATTTGTTCTTTTCTTTAACATCATCATCATCTTCTTCTTCTTGGCATTAAATTATCATGCATGGAAGGTGTTTAAAGTAGTCAAGAAAACATTATCAAAGACAAGTTCTTGATTTCTTGATCTTGTTTTCATAGTCTTTAAATCTTCTTTGTGTTTTCATTTCTTGATCAGAAAAAAGTAATTAAATAAAGAAATTGAGGGTTGTTTTCTATTTTTATTTTTTTTTATTTTTTTATTTTATCTTCATCTATCATTTTCTTTTAGGGAAGTTGTTGAGTAGTGTTTGACTCTCTCTTTCTCTCACTCACTTTCAAGGAAAATGTGTGGGGAGGATAGAAAGCTGTTCTTTTGCTTATTTTGGTCTGCTCTCATTGCCAGCTTCTGTCTCCAGTGTTACTGAAAAATTTACCTTCTTCTTCTTCTTCCTCCTCCTTTTTTTCCCTTCTAAGTTGACATTTGTTTGAATTAGAAAAGAAAATGATCCCAAGTTTTTTTTAAGGTAGTTTTGATTACCCTTTTCTTTGCTTTGCTTTGAGCTTTTGATCAAAAGGGTTTGGCCATTGTGTCATCAATTACCTTAAACATAGACCAAAGCTCCTTACTATTTGCATTTCCTTAGGTGGGTCATTCTTTTTTTTCTTTTCTTTTCTTTCCTTCAAAAATCTTTTCATTTTAAAGGGTTTGAAACAGAGGAGTAATGTGTCAAGAATTATAAATAATTTATAGTCTTCTACTGTGTTGTTGCTTCTAAAAGAGTAGACAATTTGACCAAAGAGAAAAATATCTACATATATTTATATAAATAGTCTTATATATATTTTGGTCGTTTATTCTTTTTAAAAAGAAAACAAGAAACTTTTTAATAATTATAATCATTTAGGCTATAGCTTCTCTAATTTTCCCTCTTGTCTTGTTCTTTCTTTTGGTCTCCAAACAAACAAGCAAATTATAGCCTAAAAGAAGAGGAGGTGATAGAAGAAGGAAATGGAACTTTCAAGTCATGAAGGAGAAATCCCTATTCCTTTAAACAGTACATATGGTGGGGGACATGGCCATGGTGGTCATGCACATGGTCACATGATCCATCATGATCATCATAATCCTACACCCCACAACCACATCATCGCTTCTTCAGGTCCCCAATTGCCTTCGAACAATGGCCCATCATCTCTACCAAGCACAGGCTTTGATGATCATCATCATGCTACTACTGCTGCTGCTTTCAAGAAAATGGTGAAATACAAAGAGTGCCTCAAGAATCATGCAGCTGCAATGGGAGGCAATGCTACTGATGGGTGTGGTGAATTCATGCCTAGTGGTGAAGAAGGTAGCATTGAAGCATTAACTTGCTCAGCTTGCAATTGTCACAGAAATTTCCACAGGAAAGAAATAGAAGGTGAATCAAATCCTTGTGATTGCTACCCGCCACATTTCAACAGGGTTGGCAGGAAAGTCTTATTAGGACATCACAAGAACATTTTACCCCCTGAAGCTTTAGGGTACCCTACAGGAACAGGAACACTTGTGGCTTCAAGAGCAACAGCAGCACCCCACCATCAGATGATAATGTCTTACAACATGGGTGGCTCATTACCTTCAGAATCTGATGAACATGAAGATATTGGTGGGGTAGTAATGGCAGCTAGACCTCAACAGCTAGTGAAGAAAAGGTTCAGGACAAAGTTCTCACAGGAACAAAAGGAGAAAATGCTCAACTTTGCTGAGAAAGTTGGATGGAAGATACAAAAGCAAGAAGAAGCTGTAGTGCAACAGTTCTGTCAAGAAATTGGCGTCAAGAGAAGAGTACTTAAGGTTTGGATGCACAACAACAAGCTTAATCTAGCTAAGAAGAATCCACTCACTACTACTACTACTACTACTACTACTACACCACCAACTGCTACTACTTAATTATAAGATCATTATTATTAACTCAAAAACTTCATAATCTCTCTCTTTTTCAATTTCTCTTTTTAGTTTGTGGTTATTAATTACCCCTACTTATTATTAATATTATTAGTTAAAAGTATTTTGCTTTTTTTTTCTTTACAATCTTTTGTTTGGTATGATCCTTCACTTTTTGGGCATGTTTCTTTGATTATTACTCTTGATGATGAATTGAATATTTGAAAATAATAATTGGTGGTGTAATGTAGTTTTTAGGCAAAAGCTGGGTTTGGTAGAGTTTCAGCAGATTTTAGGTGATTATTATGTTTTTTATCCACTCCTTTTTGGTATGGAAATGGATGGGATTATTGCATTAAGTCACTTCATGTTTTCATGATTTATTCCATTGAATAGCCTATTATTACTTAATCCTCTTTTGTACTCCCTTCTGTTTATGAGCTTGTGTTGGTATTTTTTGACCATTTTTTGAGATGTTTTAGCAATTTAATCATATTTATGACTCTAAATAATATTTATATGGAAACATTTAGTTACTATGCATATTTAATATTATAAATGTGTACACGTTTGTGTGTGCACTCACACATATATCGGAGACTATAAATTTATTTTTATCTAAGAATAATATGTATTTTTGTTTTTTTATCAAATGAGTTCAATAATGAGACTGATTTTCTCTATTTAAAAAAAATTATTTTAGATGGAATGAAATTCGAATTTAAACCTATTCATGCTTTAATTTCTTATGCAGTTTCAATGCACAATTCAAATTTCCATTCAAATGTAAACTAGACCTAGGATTTTTTTCCTTCTCACCGAAAATGTTGGATTCTTTTCTTGTCTTGGAGTAATGTATGAATGCCATCGAAATTAAAGGAACATATGGAAACATAGAAAAACCCAAAAAAAAAAAAAAAAAACACTGGGTGTAGGTGTAGGTGATTGGTATCAATTTTTTTTCTGTTCTTTTGCTTTTATTTATATGTTTTTTAAAATAAATTATACCAATAAAATATCTATAATATATTTCTTAAAAAAGAGACATATTGAAATTTTGAAAAACCAAAAATATATATAGTTTTTCTAGTTTTCTCAGCTTATTTTTTTTCTGAAATACATTATTTCAATTTGAAACATAAAATAATAAATAAAAATCCAAACAGTACCAAACAATTCCTAGGTTAATGAGAAAACCAAAATTGCTCCATTTTTGTTTTATATTTAGGCTGTAAGAGTAAGCATGGTTCGATTAACCGAACTATAAAGTAAAATTTTAAATCAAACCATATAGCATAATTTTTTTTAATATCTATAACCATAGCAAAATCAATTATATTGATTGTCCAATTAATCATTTAACCAATTAAGTCAGTTCAGTTTTATCAATTTTTTGGTTTTTTATTTACAATAATTTTTTTTGCATGTAATATTAAATTCACTATAAAAAAATATATACTTCCTTTTTAAATAATATAAAAAAAATATTGTGTATAAACATCTTATATTATTATAAGAAACAAAAAAAATTATATTAGTAAAAATCAAATTATTTTAAATTTATTTTTTTACTAGTTAACATATATATATATATACTAGAGATTTAGAGATGATTTTTTAGGCAAAATGATCCCATTTATTTTCAACTATATGCCAATTTTCTAAATAATTCTATTTTTTAATTTGTATCAATTTAGATATTTAGTTTTTCAATTTCTTTCAATTTTATCTAACTTTCAATTGACATGTGTAATTGCTAATATAGCTTGCTAACATGTCAAAAACAATGTCGACAAGCAAGGAAATCAAAACAACGATGTTTTAATGGAGATAAAAAAAAAAGGTTGGTTTGGTTGAAAATATAAAAAACTGAACTAAACATGAAAATATTTAAAAAATAATCGAAATGAACTGAACAAGGATAAAAACCAAATCTAGCTAGTTCGATTTGATTTGATCGGTTTATTCGGTTAGATTTTTTTATTTTACGAACGTTAAATTTATGTAATTTTGCACTAATTTAATAATATTTATGAGATATATTATTAATAATTTTTATATTTGTTTTATTTATTAATTTTTAAAAAATCAACCAAACCGATTTTCTAAAATAAATTTAAATAATTTTAGTTTAAAGTTTTTAGTATTAAATATTTTTATCAAGAGTTTTAAATATTTAAAAACTGATATTGTTGATTTACTTTGAAATATTTGTGATAAACCAATCAAGCCAAATCATAAACATTCATATAATTTAAAATATTTTAAAAATTCGGTTCGATTTAATTATATTTTCTACAATAAAATCCGAATCCAATTGAATAAAAATATTTGTTATTTAAAATAAAAATCGAACTAAATTTTTATATAGATTGAACTAAATCGAATTAATTCGATTTTTGGTTATTTTTGTTAACCCTTGTTTGTCCTGCTAGCACTGTTTTTGACATATCTGCAATTATACATGTCAATTGAAAGTTGGTATAAAATTAAAAAAAATCGAAAAATTATTTGTCTAAACTTATATAAATTAAAGGATATGATTATTTAGAAAATTGGTTCGTAATTGAGGATAAATGAGATCATTTTCCCTATTTTCTATATATTAGGTTTGATTAGGTAACTACATTTTATAAAATTAAAAATCTAAACCAAACCTTAGTTATTAAAGCGGTTTTGAAAACTGAAATAAAACTAAGTTTATTGGTTCATTTAACCTTTTTTCAATTGATTTTTCAATTTTTGATCAATTTTTCAGCTTTATTTGTTTATCCTAATTTAGGGGTGGCAATCCGACAATGGGGATTATGATGAAGAATACTTTTGCCTACTAAACACGTAGAAGAATTTAATTTTCTTAGAAAATCCTTGAGAAGATTGAATTTTGAAATTTCTCATGCATAGAAATATATTTTTATTGCTCGCTGACCAACATCTCTTTGAGAAACATTAAAAGATTTAATATCTGTTATAAATATCTGTTACAAGTCAAGAATTTTTTTGTAGTAGTGTTTGGTTCGAGTTCCACTCTCTGTCCCTCTGACGGTAATGGTTTATTGCGTTCAAAACTATATACCTCTGGAGCATTGTATGTTTTTAATCTTTATATGTATATACTTTAGCAGCAGAGTTAGGTGAAAAAACTGATGAAGTCAAAGTAAGAAAAGATTTATCGAATAAGCAAAAATTTCCTGAAATTTGTAACCAAATAAAGATTTCATTCAAAATATTAAATAAGTTGTACGTTGAATTCCTACTATATTAAAAATAACAAAAAAAAATTATAAGAAAAGAAATAGTCAAGTGGTAGCTCCTGAACATTATAAGGTACACTCGGTCCACAACCTTTTTATTTTAAAAAAACAAAAAAACAAAATTTAGATAAGAATTCTTTTTAGTGCCCCTACTTGCCCTATTTACTGTATTGTTAGTGTAAATCAATGTGGAAAAAACAAGGCACTCAACATTCAATTTCTTGGGAAAAAAAATCAGAATTTTCTTCCAACCATAAACATGCTCTTCAGATGCTGATAATAACAATGATAATAACAACACATACCATATCACCCACATGCCTGCCTATCTCTTCTGTAATTGCTAATCCATATGCTAAAGTGATCTTAAATATTTTCGATGATGCTTCCATCTACCTTCTGCTACCCATTCTTAATCTTCAATACCAATTCGCAGAAGAGAGGGGACCCCATAATTTTCACATCTAAAAGGGTTTATTAGACTTGGGACTTACATTGTTTTTAGACCCAAAAAAAAAATATTGCCCCATTTCATTGAAGAGGCCTAATAAATTTTAGAACCATGATCTTCTGACCACATATTTATTGTACCTTACTAGCTGCCATGAAGATGACATCCCTGCCTGCGTATATACATTAATCACTGAAAAAAAATTAATTAAATTGAAGCCAAAATTGTAAGATATTTTTGTATGGGCAAGTATAGGCCAATATGTATGTGTTGATTCTTCATAGGCTAATAGCTGTCGAAATGTATCATGCTCAGAAAGAGATATGGGATTGGGACCTCCCTATCCTGTCTATAGTTACAAGTAATTCTGCAAAATTACTGAAGAGTAAAAAACCATCTATTTCAGTGGTAATTTTACTAGGCTGAACCTAGCTATAAGGAAAATTTACCACCATCAATCAACTTCAACTAGTGCCTAGTAGTGTGTCTCAATAGCTAAATGCTCTTTCAGTTCGTTGTTTTAAGGTTTTATGGTAACTAACAACTAGGAAAACCAAGCAAGTTTTCAGAAAATGGAAACATGCAACAAGAAGAACTTAAGAATAGTAACAATAAGTATACAATGCTAGAGAAGATCATGCACATTGTTTCAGGTTTTTTTTTTTTTTTTTGGAAAAAAAAGCCCTAAATGGACTTTTTTTTTCAATTTTTCCGTAATGAATCATCTTAATCTATATAAATATTAAATGTTGAACTCTAAAGTTATTAAGCCAAAAATATGATAATCGTATTTGAATATTCACTCTAAAAGTTAATGTGTCTGTAGGCGGTGGGTCTATCGCGCGGCTAAGTGTTTGGCGACTACGGCACTGTGCAAGCTCATGGCTTCCTAGAAAATACAAGATGGGCTTGGGGTCCATATTGGAGATGAAGTCACCATCCGGATGAAAACCAAGACACACTTTATAGCAACTAGATTCCACAGAGGCACCCAGAAGCCGTCATCAGATATTGGGTTCGGAAACTGATTATAGGCTTTTGAATGTCCACCTAACCTTGCAGTTGGCCTCTGTGTGTGTTTTGTATTTTATTCCCTTTGATTATTCAATTATTTCCTTATTATCGGGTGGATTGCAAACGCTTCTAATTTTATAATTTAATCCAAATTTGCACATTAGTCATTTTTCATGCTTATTACCTTGCATTGGTTACAAATAAGAATAAATATTACAAACATTCATTCAAAACAACCGGGGATGGGATTAGGGATTACAATAATTTCATATAATTACAATGATACTGAATCCAAATAAAACCTCTTAGGAACTAATTAATTCACTAATTGCTTAGTGATTGGAAATCACAACAAGACCTACACCAAACACGGGTTAGTTTCGTCTCAAAATAAACAGTTTTTTTTATATAAAAAGAAAATAAATAAATTCGCATGGAGTAGGTACAAGTACTCATTTAAACATGGTTTATTTACTCAAATATGTATAGAAGTATAACAGTCGCATGCAATACTAGAAATGTTAGGCAATATATTTGTATCAAATACTGAAAATATACCAAAAAGCTACTGAAAACAAAGCAGATTCATGCAGAATTCTGGTAAGGAGGCGACCGCCTCTTTGGAGAGGCGTTGTCTCCTGGATTCCTGTTTAGGAGGCGATCGCCTCCTTGCAAAGAGACGTCGCCTCTTAACCAAGAACACTACGATTCACATATTACTTGAATTTTAAGTAAATCAAATTTCATACAAACTACACGTAAATCTACCCCAAATACATCAATTTTTCATATAATCATGCATTCGTATACTATCCAGTGAGCTAGAAATTCTAAAATAAATGATTAAAACCAAGAAAATGAAGTTTTTTATGGAAACAAAAACTTAAAAAGCTTAAGAAAGACAATTCTTACTGATTGAACCACGTTTGATGCTCCTAACTAAGCCCTCAAAGTTTGGTTTGTGGATTATTCTACTTTGAATGCAAGAGAAACTCCTTTTCCTTCAAGAAAATCAACTTTCCTTAATCAAACTCTTCTTTTTCACCCCCTTTTCACTCTCCTTTTCTTCTTCTTTCAAGATTTCTTTTTTTGTTTGTCTCTGTGTTCTCTCTTAGTGTCTGACCTCTCCCTTTCCAGACCCTCAAGCCCTCTACTTAAGCCTTCTTCCCTTCTCTCTTTTTTGTTTCCTAAAAAATGGTCCCACTAGGATCCATTAATCATTACCTCTCACCTCCTTATCTTCTCCACACCCTCTCTCCCTTGAAAGTCGTCCTTTCACGCCTAAATCTGCAGGCTGGAGATCTGTGGGTCCATTTCTGGTGTATAGGGCCAAAATGCATTTATTGTAAAGTTAGGTCGGCTACTGAAGAGGTGTCACCTCGTCGAGCCCAGTTTAAGGGGGAATCACCTCTTGGGGAGAGGCGATCACTTTTTTACCAGGCTTGGCCTGGGCCTGGGCTAATGGGCTTGGGCTTAGGTGTTTTAGCTTTGGGTTATGGGTTTTGGGCTACGTTTAGGCTTTCGAGTCCGTTTTAAAAAAGGCTCTGGATCCTCTTACATTCAAAATTTTGACTTGCTCATTATTAGGCCCTTGTTGCTAGCCGATCAAACTGAGAGTGTCCACAATGTCAAATTAAAATTATAATTTTTTATTAAAAATAAAATATTTATCATATTTATTTAGCATTATTTTTTAACTAAAACACTATTATACATATCTCAATGCTACTCAAATTATATATATATATATATATATATATATATATATATATATATATTACCTTAAATCACTCAAATATTTTTTTTTCAA